>JZKD02S1452986.1:0-10946 GCA_000966675.3 Picea glauca
TTGCATGTATTACGGGGATCACTCTGAGGTATACCCACAATTATGAGTGGAATCCTTTGAGTTGGTTTCGGGCTTGATACCCTGCCCTTGCATGTGGATCGGACTGACGACTATTCCCCCAGGCTATACTGTTGTTTGTGGTGACATTAGTGGCCTATCTCTCTAGGTTCTTACCCAAGGTGACTGTGGAGGGGAAAGTCTCTATGGTACCTGGAATCGACATTGATCAAACTCACTCGGGATCCTTGGAGGGTATACCCACGATTATGTGTGGGAGCTTACAACAGGGCGTAAGTCCGTTAAGCAGGTCGTCAACATAACTTTTCCATCTTAGCCCCGCCCCTTCTCGTCTCATTGTTGCGACGTTGGATTTCATCACCAACTAGTGGCTCCGAAATTAGAAGGTATTGTTTGCTTGGTGATTGCCTCTTAGTTTTTGTTTACTAGTGTGTGATGTTTGTTTCTTGAATTTGACCATAGAATTTTCGTTGAGGAGTTCATTACTTGTTTACAATTGCTCCCCCATGACGTTCACGTAGGATGCAAGGTTTGTCCCCGGAACATCCGGAAGCTTCACAACCTTTGCACACAACAACACCTAAGGGAACCCCAGAGGACTCTCCTCGTCCAGGTGAAATTCCTCTTGTTACTCTACCGCACGTGGACATAAGTGACGCCCCTGAAGTTTTTACACCACCTCCACAAGTCGAATCCACTGAAGCTCTTGTTGATTTTCGAATTCACAATACTATAAAGGATTATTGCATTTGTCGTCGACCTTCAGAACGATTTCATCTTTCTAGAGAAACTCTTGCTGTATCTTCTGAATCAATCGTTGGGCCTTCTCACAGTGTAGTAGGTCAAGATCCTTTAGATTCAGGTAATTTTAGACGAGTCTTGTTTGGTACTGAACCCCCTGTTTACGAACTCGTCAACCCTCCTGAGTCTCCTGAGCCAGAGACTACACCAAAGACTAACACATATAGTTTCGTCCTCCCTCCCGAGATGGCCCATCTCGTAAATACTACGAGTGTCCAAACCGAGATTCCGGCAACTACTCTTGCCCCTATTAATACCCAGAGGCCTCCTGAGGTTAACCCAAATTTACCCCATGGTTACCATGCTTTGAATCCTTCGTTGAATGTTCCTCATCCAACACCTCCACAAACGCCAGCTAGTTCTCTAGGCAGTCCTCAATTCCCTGGGCATCCTATTCCCGGTTTCATCCCGACACTCCCTCCTCAATTCTTTCCTTCTGGTAGCACTAATCCAACTGGCACTTTTCCGACTGTCGCACCCAACTTGCACATTCATGTTGGTGGATAGGGTGGTACGGTTACTTTTCCTCTTCCCAGACACAATACAGTAACTGCACAACCTACGGTTGGCGTTCAAGTTCTGGGTGGAACTATACCCGCAACAGGGGGTCCAACCTCACCCCTTGGACAGAATATACCTCCTGAATTGGCCCAGTTTTGGACCCAACTTTTACAAAATCCTCCTTAGAATGCTGGGGGGCAGCAAGTTGTCCCTATAGTTGGCCAACCTTATCCAGGGGTAACTAATCCTATTTGAGGAATGAATCAAACTACTCAACCCCAAATCCCTGCTCAGACTCAAGGCTCTAATCCTTGGGGTTATTACCCTATCCGCCCACCACCGAGCCAACCAGGGGCTTCCCTCTACTGGCAGTCTGCTTATGCTGCTACTGGTTTGCCGACAGGGATCCCACCCCAAATCCACCAGTACCTGCAAGTGAACCGACAGTTGTCGTTTCTTGCTACCTTAGACTTTCCAGATTTGTCTAGGATCCTGAATGATCTTATTCGGCACTCTCCTCAATGGCCTGCTATCCCTGCCAAACTTCCATCGGATATTCTGAAATTTGATGGCAAGCTGGGAGAGGATCCTAATAATCACGTTATGACCTTTCACTTGTGGTGTTCATCCAACTCTTTGATGGACGAATCTATTCGTCTTCGTCTTTTTCAATGATCCCTTACCGGTTCGGCTGCGAAGTGGTACATTGAATTACCACGAGGTTTCTTTTCTGACTTCAACACCTTGGCCATGGAATTTCTCACGCATTACCAGTTACCGATCCTCTACGATACTGGGACCGAGATCCTAACATATTTCAATCAAAAGAAAGGTACTCACATCTCAGATCACATACATGAGTGGAGACGTAGATGTCGTCTCATAAAACTTGAACTCCCGGATCAGTTATTGGCTGAATGGTTCACGAAGTCTTTCATGAACGAGATTGGTAAAGATATTGCTATGGGGGGTGTTGTGATAGAAGAGCAGGCTATAGATAGAGCTCAATATCTTGATCTCGTTTATTCGCAAACGGGAACACTCTATACTTTACTGCCCGACCTACCTCGTCCTGGTACCTCCAGCGCTTCTACTGCTCCAACTTCCTCGCATGCATCTGTTGGTGTGATTGGGACTGCTCATACCCATTCACATTATGTTTCGTCCACAACCCCTAAACCCACCTCTTCTAATGTTCAGAATGCCCTGTCTCCTGCTCCTCCCACGGGTAAAACCTCAGAAGTGAACGTTGTTCAATCTACACCGACCGGTAAGAATAAGTCAAAGAAAGGGAGAGGCAAGAATAAGGGGGGTAAAAATAATAATCCCACCGAACCTACTACAAATGCACCTGTTGAAGAGCGGGATAAACGAAAACCACGCTACCCTTGTCTTATCTGCGGTGACGATCATTATACAAAAGATTGTCCTCGACGTGTCGAAGTTTCCAAGTTCCTTCAAGGAACACCCAAACCACCTACCCTGACAGTCTTGTCTCAGCCTTTCCGGTCTCAGCAACAGGCCTCTTTGGTCATACATGACCAACCTTCTACTTCAACCACATCATATGTTTTGATGTGCACCAGTGATTCTAAGAAAAATGANTCAATGAACCCTTACCGGTTCGGCTGCGAAGTGGTACATTGAATTACCACGAGGTTTCTTTTCTGACTTCAACACCTTGGCCATGGAATTTCTCACGCATTACCAGTTACCGATCCGCTACGATACTGGGACCGAGATCCTAACATCTTTCAATCAAAAGAAAGGTACTCACATCTCAGATCACATACATGAGTGAAGACGTAGATGTCGTCTCATAAAACTTGAACTCCCGGATCAGTTATTGGCTGAATGGTTCACGAAGTCCTTCATGAACGAGATTGGTAAAGATATTGCTATGGGGGGTGTTGTGATAGAAGAGCATGCTATAGATAGAGCTCAATATCTTGATCTCGTTTATTCGCAAACAGGAACACTCTATACTTTACTGCCCGACCTACCTCGTCCTGGTACCTCCAGCGCTTCTACTGCTCCAACTTCCTCGCATGCATCTGATGGTGTGATTGGGACTGCTCATACCATTCACATTCTGTTTCATCCACAACCCCTAAACCCACCTCTTCTAATGTTCAGAGTGCTCTGTCTCCTGCTCCTCCCACCGGTAAAACCTCAGAAGTGAACGCTGTTCAATCTACACCGACCGGTAAGAATAAGTCAAAGAAAGGGAGAGGCAAGAATAAGGGGGGTAAAAATAATAATCCCACCGAACCTACTACAAATGCACCTGTTGAAGAGCGGGATAAACGAAAACCACGCTACCCTTGTCTTATCTGCGGTGACGATCATTATACAAAAGATTGTCCTCGACGTGTCGAAGTTTCCAAGTTCCTTCAAGGAACACCCAAACCACCTACCCTGACAGTCTTGTCTCAGCCTTTCCGGTCTCAGCAACAGGCCTCTTTGGTCATACATGACCAACCTTCTACTTCAACCACATCATATGTTTTGATGTGCACCAGTGATTCTAAGAAAAATGATGTTGCAATTGCAACTAGAGCTAAAGACTATACTCCTTCTAAGGAGAAGGTTGATGACTTACCTCCTGATCTAGTACAAGCTTCTCCATCGAATCCACTTACCAACGGTCCTCTTCATCTCGAAAGACCGAGTCTTGATACAGTCCTACGACCCCCGAAAGGTGTTGTTCACAAGTTGGCGTTCAATCCTCACGCTCGTGCGGCTCAGAACTAAAGTATTGTAGAAGATCTGGCCCAAGCACCTTCAGCGATGTCTGCCCTTGAGGTCCTTTAGTCTTGTCCTGTGCAACGAAGGGCCCTGTTGAAAGCTATAGGTGGTATTGACCCTACGGATTCGAACTTGATAGTCTTTGACTTGGACGAACATGTTCCAAGTTTGCCCCCCCAACTTGCTTTTCAAATACAAGTTATTGTCACTGACAAGAACATTTGTCGAACATTGGTTGATGAGGGGGCCTCTACGTGTGTAATGTCTCTTGCTTGTTGGAAGGTCATTGGCTCTCCTCCATTAACGAAATCATAGAATACTGTAAAAGCCTTTAATGGCTCTGGTTTTAAGCCTTACGGCGTTATTTCCTCGTTACCTGTAACTCTCGAAGGTAAGACTGTCCAAATTGAAGTGGAGGTTTTCGATTCTCACTTAGATTATAATCTCCTTCTTGGACGAAGCTGGGTCGATTCCATGCGCACTGTTGTATCCACTCTTTTTCGGCTCTTGCGATTTCCTCACCAGGGAAGAGTGGTTACAGTTGATCATCTTGCCTTCTTTAATTTCGATACTCGCACAGGGAATGTCCCGTTCATAGCTAAAACCCCACCGGGCTACGAGAATGTTGGAGTCGGTCTCTTGAAAGATTCTTCGTTAATGGGTACTTTTCCCATACCACCANTGTTCAATCTACACCGACCGGTAAGAATAAGTCAAAGAAAGGGAGAGGCAAGAATAAGGGGGGTAAAAATAATAATCCCACCGAACCTACTACAAATGCACCTGTTGAAGAGCGGGATAAACGAAAACCACGCTACCCTTGTCTTATCTGCGGTGACGATCATTATACAAAAGATTGTCCTCGACGTGTCGAAGTTTCCAAGTTCCTTCAAGGAACACCCAAACCACCTACCCTGACAGTCTTGTCTCAGCCTTTCCGGTCTCAGCAACAGGCCTCTTTGGTCATACATGACCAACCTTCTACTTCAACCACATCATATGTTTTGATGTGCACCAGTGATTCTAAGAAAAATGACGTTGCAATTGCAACTAGAGCTAAAGACTATACTCCTTCTAAGGAGAAGGTTGATGACTTACCTCCTGATCTAGTACAAGCTTCTCCATCGAATCCACCTACCAACGGTCCTCTTCATCTCAAAAGACCGAGTCTTGATACAGTCCTACGACCCCCGAAAGGTGTTGTTCACAAGTTGGCATTCAATCCTCACGCTCGTGCGGCTCAGAACTACAGTATTGTAGAAGATCTGGCCCAAGCACCTTCAGCGATGTCCGCCCTTGAGGTCCTTTAGTCTTGTCCTGTGCAACGAAGGGCCCTGTTGAAAGCTATAGGTGGTATTGACCCTACGGATTCAAACTTGATAGTCTTTGACTTGGACGAACATGTTCCAAGTTTGCCCCCCCAACTTGCTTTTCAAATACAAGTTATTGTCGCTGACAAGAACATTTGTCGAACAGTGGTTGATGAGGGGGCCTCTACGTGTGTAATGTCTCTTGCTTGTTGGAAGGCCATTGGCTCTCCTCCATTAACGAAATCATAGAATACTCTAAAAGCCTTTAATGGCTCTGATTTTAAGCCTTACGGCGTTATTTCCTCGTTACCTGTAACTCTCGAAGGTAAGACTGTCCAAATTGAAGTGGAGGTTTTCGATTCTCACTTAGATTATAATCTCCTTCTTGGACGAAGTTGGGTCGATTCCATGCGCACTGTTGTATCCACTCTTTTTCGGGTCTTGCGATTTCCTCACCAGGGAAGAGTGGTTACAGTTGATCAGCTTGCCTTCTTTAATTTTGATACTCGCACAGGGAATGTCCCGTTCATAGCTAAAACCCCACCGGGCTACGAGAATGTTGGAGTCGGTCTCTTGAAAGATTCTTCGTTAATGGGTACTTTTCCCATACCACCACCACCCAATATTCTGCGCCCGTCTGTTGCTTCGATTAATATGATCTCCACTATTCCTTATGAACTTCCTGTGTCTTTCGACCCTTGGATAGTCCCAGATCCAGGAGATCATGCTCGTTACGGCAACATTATGCCGTTAAGTCCGATCGAGTCTGCTTATCAAGCGGTTCAATTGGCAACCTCTTTTACATCCTCTCCGGAGGAGTTGTCTCCTGATCCCTTCCACGTTGTCTTTCCCACTGATGAGATGATCATGTCCATCATGGCTGATACGCCTTGGGATGATGGACATCATCGTTCCATTTTGTTTCTGGAACAACATACTCTGGAAAACTATCAGCGGATTTCGACTCCGTCGACCGTTGTTGTCACAATGACCGTTCCTGGATCTACACGTGATGTGTTTGCAGAAGGGAACTTAAGTAATATTTCTCCTACGATTCCCGTTGATATTTCAATGAAACCTGGAATAGTCGAAAATGTTCACATTGGAGCTTCGTGTTCTCCAGAGGAAATTGTCACTTATACTACGTTATTCAAGGAATTTCATGATATCTTTGCCTGGAGTTACAAAGAGATGCCGGGTATCGACCCGTCTATCATTGTGCATGAGATCAAAATGTACCCTGGAGCCAAACCAGTACGACAACGCCTTCGTCCTGTCCATCCACGCAAAGCGGCAGCTATTCAACTTGAAGTTGAAAAACTTCTTAAAGCCGGTTTTATTTACCCCGTGGCTTTGACTGAATGGGTTTCCAACCCAGTACTGATCGATAAGAAATGTGGGAGTATACATGTTTGTGTCGATTATCGGGACATTAATAAAGCTTGTCCGAAAGACAACTTTCCGACCCCTTTTGTCGACCAGATCGTAGATGACTGTGCCGGTAGTGAGATCTTTTCCCTTATGGATGGATTTTCCGGTTATAACCAGATTAATATCGCTCCCGAGGATCAACATAAAACTACTTTCATTTGTCCTTGGGGTACTTTCACCTACCAAAAACTTCCGTTTGGTATGAACAACGCAGGTGCCACGTTTCAACGTGCAATGTCTTATGCATTTCACGATATCAAACATATCGTTCAACCTTATTTGGACGATTTGTCGGCTCATTCATTGCGCCGGATCGATCACCCTACTCATCTTCGAGCAATTTTCATTCGTTGTCGGTTCTATCGCATCCGTCTAAACCCGCATAAATGAGTCTTTTGCGTAGAATCCGGCCGTCTTCTTGGTTTCATTGTGTCACGACAGGGGATTCGGGTAGACCCAATCAAGGTTGAGGCCATTCTCAATCTTCTTCCTCCTTCTTCGCTGCGCCAGTTACAAAGTTTGCAGGGGAAAGCAAATTTTCTTCGTCGTTTCATTCTGAATTACACCGATATTACTCGTGGTTTCACACGTCTCTTAAAGAAAGGTTCAGAGTTTGTCTGGGACAAAGTTGCCAACAACGCCTTCGAAGCTCTGAAGTTGTCCCTTACAAAAGCTCCTCTTCTTTTTCCTCTGGATTATAGTAGGGATTACTTTCTTTATTTAGCAGCGTCCGAGTATACTATCGGTATGGTCCTTGTTCAAGAGGATGATAACCGCGATGAAAATGTTATATATTACTTAAGTAGAAGTCTATCATTGATGAAAGTTAAGTACCAACATGTTGAGAAACTAGCCTTGGCTGCTGTTCAAGCAGTCCAACGATTTCGTCATTATATTCTTGCCAGAAAAACTATTGTGATTTCGCATTGTAACCCCATGCAACATATATTGACACATCAATTGCTGGGGGGCAAGTACTCCAAATGGATAGTTATTCTCCAGCAGTTCGATTTGGAATTCGATCGCGCCACATTGAAGAAATCCATAGTTTTTGTTGAGTTGATTTGTGATTTCCCCCACACAGCCACGGAAAATGTAGCAGTTGATTCGTTACCTGACGAATCACTTTTTCTTATAAGTGTCGATGATATTTGGTACGGANAGGGAATGTCCCGTTCATAGCTAAAACCCCACCGGGCTACGAGAATGTTGGAGTCGGTCTCTTGAAAGATTCTTCGTTAATGGGTACTTTTCCCATACCACCACCACCCAATATTCTGCGCCCGTCTGTTGCTTCGATTAATATGATCTCCACTATTCCTTATGAACTTCCTGTGTCTTTCGACCCTTGGATAGTCCCAGATCCAGGAGATCATGCTCGTTACGGCAACATTATGCCGTTAAGTCCGATCGAGTCTGCTTATCAAGCGGTTCAATTGGCAACCTCTTTTACATCCTCTCCGGAGGAGTTGTCTCCTGATCCCTTCCACGTTGTCTTTCCCACTGACGAGATGATCATGTCCATCATGGCTGATACGCCTTGGGATGATGGACATCATCGTTCCATTTTGTTTCTGGAACAACATACTCTGGAAAACTATCAGCGGATTTCAACTCCGTCGACCGTTGTTGTCACAATGACTGTTCCTGGATCTACACGTGATGTGTTTGCAGAAGGGAACTTAAGTAATATTTCTCCTACGATTCTCGTTGATATTTCAATGAAACCTGGAATAGTCGAAAATGTTCACATTGGAGCTTCGTGTTCTCCAGAGGAAATTGTCACTTATACTGCGTTATTCAAGGAATTTCATGATATCTTTGCCTGGAGTTACGAAGAGATGTCGGGTATCGACCCGTCTATCATTGTGCATGAGATCAAAACGTACCCTGGAGCCAAACCAGTACGACAACGCCTCCGTCCTGTCCATCCACGCAAAGCGGCAGCTATTCAACTTGAATTTGAAAAACTTCTTAAAGTCGGTTTTATTTACCCCGTGGCTTTGACTGAATGGGTTTCCAACCCAGTACCGATCGATAAGAAATGTGGGAGTATACATGTTTGTGTCGATTATCGGGACATTAATAAAGCTTATCCGAAAGACAACTTTCCGACCCCTTTTGTCGACCAGATCGTAGATGACTGTGCCGGTAGTGAGATCTTTTCCCTTATGGATGGATTTTCCGGTTATAACCAGATTAATATCGCTCCCAAGGATCAACATAAAACTACTTTCATTTGTCCTTGGGGTACTTTCACCTACCGAAAACTTCCGTTTGGTATGAAGAACGCAGGTGCCACGTTTCAACGTGCAATGTCTTATGCATTTCACGATATCAAACATATCGTTCAACCTTATTTGGACGATTTGTTGGCTCATTCATTGCACCGGGTCGATCACCCTACTCATCTTCGAGAAATTTTCATTCGTTGTCGGTTCTATCGCATCCGTCTAAACCCGCATAAATGAGTCTTTTGCGTAGAATCCGGTCGTCTTCTTGGTTTCATTGTGTCACGACAGGGGATTTGGGTAGACCCGATCAAGGTTGAGGCCATTCTCAATCTTCTTCCTCCTTCTTCGTTGCGCCAGTTACAAAGTTTGCAGGGGAAAGCAAATTTTCTTTGTCATTTCATTCTGAATTACGCCGAGATTACTCGTGGTTTCACACGTCTCTTAAAGAAAGGTTCAGAGTTTTTCTGGGACAAAGTTGCCAACAACGCCTTCGAAGCTCTGAAGTTGTCCCTTACAAAAGCTCCTCTTCTTTTTCCTCCGGATTATAGTAGGGATTACTTTCTTTATTTAGCAGCGTCCGAGTATACTATCGGTATGGTCCTTGTTCAAGAGGATGATAACCGCGATGAAAATGTTATATATTACTTAAGTAGAAGTCTATCATTGATGAAAGTTAAGTACCAACATGTTGAGAAACTAGCCTTGGCTGCTGTTCAAGCAGTCCAACGATTTCGTCATTATATTCTTGCCAGAAAAACTATTGTGATTTCGCATTGTAACCCCATGCAACATATATTGACACATCAATTGCTGGGGGGCAAGTACTCCAAATGGATAGTTATTCTCCAGCAGTTCGATTTGGAATTCGATCGCGCCACATTGAAGAAATCCATAGTTTTTGTTGAGTTGATTTGTGATTTCCCCCACACAGCCACGGAAAATGTAGCAGTTGATTCGTTACCTGACGAATCACTTTTTCTTATAAGTGTCGATGATATTTGGTACGGAKATATCATTATATATCTCCAAACTCAAACTTTCCRGCCTACTTTGTCCAGTAATGAACGACGTCGGATACGTTATCAGGCTCGCCATTACATTATTCTTGGCGACACTCTTTAYCGTCGAGGCATTGACTCTGTCTTTCAACRTTGTTTAACCTTTGACGAAGCTGAGAAAGCTTTGAATGACTGCCACTCRGGGGCATGTGGTGGTCATATGTCTGGGTATGCTACTGCTCAGAAAATCTTACGCGCAGGATACTTCTGGCCTTCTTTGTTTCATGATTGCATTACTGTCGTTCAGAAGTGTCATGCCTGCCAGACCTATCAATAGAAGATCGCATCACGCTCCCCTTCATCATGTCATCTCAGTAGGTCCTTTTGCTAAATGGGGCATTGATTTTATGACATGTCACCCTCACTCGGCCGGGGGGCATGGATATATTATTGTAGCTGTGGATTATTTCACAAAATGGACCGAGGCAATGCCGACATTCGATAATACTGGGAAGACCGCAGCACTATTTCTATTTAACCATGTCATCACTCATTTTGGTGTCCCTCAAGCTATCGTTACTGATCACGGTAGTCATTTTCGGAATTATATGATGTCAGAACTTATGGAGAAGTTGGGCCTACGTCATGACATCTCAACACCTTATTATCCACAGGCTAATGGCCAGGTCGAAGCTATCAACAAAGTTCTTATAACGATGATTCGAAGGATGATAGGAATACATAAGACTAGTTGGCACACGATGTTGTTTTCAGCATTATGGGCATATCGAACATCTGTTAAATCCGCCACGGGATTTACACCCTTTCGTTTAGTTTATGGCATGGAAGCCATTCTACCCATAGAATGCGAAATACCGTCTTTGAAGCTAGCTGTAGAACTCTTG
>JZKD02S1452997.1:0-10946 GCA_000966675.3 Picea glauca
TGGGCTCCAAGCCCCATGGAAGCGCAAGCTAGGCTTGTTCTTCGAAAATTGTCCACAAGCTAGGTCCTCCAAAGACAAACAAGCACGCCCTCCAAGGATCTCATGTCGTAACATCGTGATAAGTGAATCCAATCAATAAATGAGCCACCTAAGCATGTGCATCAAAGATCATTATATCAAACAATTAATTGCTCAAAGACACTATGTGACTTGTTAAGCCTGAATATGGGAGGGTTGACGAGGTATCCTATTGGGTAGATATTTCCCTAGGTCAATGAGAGTTTCAAAGAGATCCCTCTCCAAGCTATGTAAAGTGCGTGAGGTGGTTGGGGTCAAGACTCAATGGGCATAGGGCTCATGACATACAAGGGGTCGTAGTGTCTCATTCATGGGTGCCTTTGTAGAGGGTGTGCGGTACCTTCGTTTGCAATACAATTTTTCCAAGCCCATTAATTGCCATTCTTTTATTCTTTCATAATTTTAAGGAGAGGTTGAAGGTCATTGCCTTGGCATGCTGATGAGATAATGGAAATGTCACCCACAAACACCTAGTGAAAATGAGCATTTCACTGCTTTCTTGGGTGATCCCTGAGCGAAGCATTTGGAAGGTTCATACAAGGCTTTTATCTTTTACCCAACATCAATCCCTCTAGGGCTTCCGGCCCTTCTTCCCATAGAATGAGGGACAACCCCTTCTTGGGTTAATACACCCTAAAATCCCAAGAGATAAGGAAATGGAGGGAAATAATGATGGAAAGTGGTTAGTATGGTTGGGAACGGTACAATGGAGAGAGTTCCTAGTAGCAAACCCATCCCCAAGGAAAACCACTTACTAGGGTACAATGTCAACCACAAATGTGAAGCAAAGAAAAAGGCATAATGTCCAAGAATATATCATGAAATATAGAGCAATCTAAGATACAATACACTCAATTGACTTAAATATTGAAATGATGCTCACCATAATACTGACTTGTACCTTATGGAACAAGGCCCGCTACCTTCCAGAAACCAGTTGATGTGGTGGATGCCATCTAGAAATCTGTGACCATCTGTGGTGGTGAGTGGGGTTTTCAACTGTGCAAAAGGGTATTGTTGGCCATGTAGTCTTCTCGACACTCCATATCTGCAACCCGAGGACCACGAGACATAATCTCCTTAGTTATCCATAAAATGGGGAAAACAGGCTCAAAAGAAATTTTTATTTGATTGTTATTCTTATTGTAAAAGTCAAAACGACCCCTCTTAGGGTTGTGTCTTTTCAGTAGTCAAGTTATGTGTAGAAATAGAGGTTGAGTTCCTCTCATTTATATACACACACAACTCGCCTTCTCTTGTGTATTTGGAGCATAATAAAGGAGGTCTAGTGCATGAGGTCTTGGTTTCTTGGTCTTTAGTATCTTGGTCTTGGTCTATTTGTGGAGAGATATAACGTGACATTATATTGGTTGAAGGAATCTATACTGAAGAATTGGTTGTTGGGTTTTCTCCTCCACGAGGGTTTCCCAGGATATATATTGTGTTGTGTGATTGTTTATCTTTCAATGATCCTATTGCATGCAATTATTAATGAATGTTAAAGAAGATAACTATAACTTCTAAAATTATAACATGGTATCAGAGCAAGCTTGAATAGAAGACAGTTCACAGATTTAGAAGAACATGATTTAGAAAAGTTCACTAGAGAAGAGTTTTCAGAACCAGAGGGAGATGAGGATAAAACAAATCACAAGAAGGATATGGTCAAAGAAAAAAGGATTATTGTAGACTCCATTAAGGACCATCTTATTCATCACATATCTTCATTATCCACTCCAAAATAAATGATGAATGCTTTAACCCAATTGTTTGAAGGCAACAACATCGAATGAAGAATGACCTTGAGAACTGAGTTAAAGAATGTGAGGATGCAGAATTTAGAAACCATCCATTCTTACTTCTCAAGAGTGAGCTAGATCAAGGAACAGATAGAAGCCATTGGTGATATAGTGAATGGAGAAGAAATGGTGATGACCACCTTGAATGGCCTCCGAAGGTCATCAAATGCATTTATTCAAGGGATATGCTCAAGAAGGAAGCTACCCAAGTTCAATAGGCTATGGGAATATTGCAACCAAGAAGAAGCAAGGACGACGACAAGAGAAGAGAAGATGTCAAATGATGATCAAGCCCTGGCTGCTCACACCAGGAAAGGAAAGAGCAAGAAAGAACCCTCCTTACCCAAGAAGTTTTAGAAGGGTGGAAGAAATAACCCAAATATCAAATGTTTCTATTGTCAGAAAATGGGACACATTGCTAGGAATTGTTCCCTCATTTAGAGACCAAGGGAGAATAAAGGAGGTAAAAGGCATCATGTTCATACCACTGGAGATGATGAGCCACCCAAGAAGGTTGAAAAGGAAGATAAATCAAATGATGGGGAGTATGTTTTTATCTCATATGGGCATCCCTTACAAGAATTGTCACTCATGGAAGTGACATTTGGCTGGTGGACAATGTTGCTTCCAAGCACATGACATGTTATAAAGACTCCTTGTCTAACCTTACTCGTTAGGATTCATCGCACAAGGTGAAATTGAGAGATGACTATCAATATCCGATCAAAGGAGTAGGAGAAGCCTCCTACAAGTTAGACTTAGGAAAGCTAATGAAGATGAAGGAAGTTCTCCATGTTCCTGGATTGAAGAAGAACCTTCTCTCGATTTCAACATTGGATGAGAAGGGTTACATAGTTCCATTTATTGATGGACAAGTTCTTATATGGCCTAGAGGGAAGACTTTTGATGATGTTGTGGTGATTGGAGTTCTAGAGGGAGGATTCTACAAATTGAAAGGGCGATCAAATTCAACATTAATTCACGACACTATGAATCCCAATGAATTATGGCATAGTAGATTTTCTCACCTATATTACAATGCCCTACCGAGTGTGAGCAAGATGGTGACATGACTACTAGAGATCCAGGCAAAACCATATGACGTGTGCAAAGGTTGCGCACAAGGAAAGAACGTGAAGCACTCCTTTCCCAGTAGTGATAGTAGAGCCAAAAGAGTATTGGACATCGTGCACTCGAATGCGTGTGGATCGATGTCAACAACTTCACTAAACATGTATGTATATTATGTGTCTTTTTATTGATGATTACTCACGTAAGGCAAAGAATGAAGTGTTTGGAAAATTCAAAGAATTTAAGGCACCGATAGAAAACCCGACAGAGCAAAAGATAAAGACCTTGTGATCAAATAATGGAGGAGAATTCACTTCAAAGGAATTCAAAGAATATTGCAAGGAAGATGGGATTAAGAGGGAGCTTTCTACTCCCTACATTCTTCAGCAGAATGGAGTAGTATAAAGGAAGAATAAGACCATCATGGAAGTAGTGAAGGCTATGATCCATAATCAAGATCTACCTATGCATCTATGGGCAGAAGTAGCAAAGAATGTAGTGTACGTGTAGGACATAAGTCCCCACAAAGTACTTGAAAACAAGACACCAAAGGAGATGTTTTTAGGAGAGAAGTCAGAAGTCAGCCATCTAAAGGTATTTGGTTGCCTTGTACTTGTGCATGTCCCCAAGGAAAAGAGGACAAAATTGGATTCATCCGGAAAGAATGGCATATTTCTTGGTTACAGTGACACATTGAAGGCATACAAGATATATATTCCCGGTCACCGGAAAGTTGAATTAGATGAGATGTCACCTTCGATGAGAGTGAAACTTTCAACAAATCAAAACAAGACTGTGCAAAAGAGGTTCATGAGGAGGAGAATGAAGTTACTAAAGTTTGATAGGCATAAGTAGTTGAACTAGAGGAAGTCATTCACGAGGATAATGACATGGCAGAACCTCAGAGGCCAACAAAGATGCCTTCTTGCAAGAGAAAACTAGCTTGGGCACATAAGCTCATCAGAGATGCAGAAAGATATGGTGCCCCCCAAAAAATATCTCAGGGAAAGTAAGAAGCCGAAACCGTATTCCAGCTATGTGGCATGTTTGTGTGATATCATGGATGCAAAACCGTCCAATTATGAAGAGGTTGCAAAAAAGAGGGTATGGAAGGATGCCACGGGGGAGGAATATCAGTCCATAATAAAGAATGATGTTTGGGATGTGGTCCTCAGACTGAAGGAGAAATCAATAGTAAGTTCAAAATGGATCTACAAAACGAAACGTGCAGTTGATGGCAATATTGAGAAGTATAAGGCTAGATTGGTTTGAGGATTCTCTCAGAAGGAGGGCATTGACTATGAGGAGACGTTTTCTCCCGTGGTGAGATATACCTCGATCAGGACCATACTTTCGTCGGCCGCAATAATTAAATGGAAGGTGCATCAGATGGATGTGAAGACAACCTTCTTAAATGGTGAAATAAAAGAACAAGTATATGTGGAGCAATCACAAGGGTTTGAGGTACATGACAAGGAGACACATGTGTGCAGATTGAAGACAACTTTATATGGATTAAAGCAGGCACCCAGAGCATGGTATGGCAGGATCAACAGTTTTCTGACAAGCTTAGGATTTACAAAGAGCGGTGCAGATCCTAACCTTTACTTTAAGGTTGTGGATGATGGTCCGGTAATACTATTGATGTATGTGGATGACCTGTTTCCAACAGGTGTGGAAAAGCTCCTCTCAGAGTGTAAGAGACAACTGGCTGCTGAGTTTGAGATGAAAGATCTCGGGATGATGCATTACTTTTTGGGTCTCGAGGTATGGTAGAGACAGGATGAGATCTTTCTGAATCAAGGGAAGCATGTCATGGAAATCCTGAAGAGTTTCAGGATGTTGGATTGTAAGACAATGGCTACACCTATGGTATCAAATCTAAAGTTGATGTAGGATACAACTTCAGAGACCATGGATGTTACTTTATACAGGCAGATGGTGGGTTCATTGATGTACTTGACGAACACGAGACCAGATATATGTTTTGTTGTGAACACCTTGAGTCAATATATGGAGCAGCCCAAGCAGGTTCATTTGGCCGCAACAAAACATGTGATAAGGTACCTTAAGGGTACATTGGATTATGGTCTCAGGTACGTGACAGACCATGAGTTCGGGTTATATGGATATTCGGATTCAGATTGGGCCGACAATATTCCTGATTGGAAGAGTACTTCGACATATTGCTTCAGTCTAGGCTCATGTATGGTTTCATGGAGCGGCAGGAAGCTGTTATGTGTAGCACTTAGTACGACTGAGGCTGAGTATGTAGCAACATGTGCAACATGTAGAAAAGTAGTGTGGCTTCAAAAGCTGTTGTTTGGTTTATTTGGTCTCAATCTGGAGGCAACCTGCATTTGGTGTGACAACCATAGTTGCATGAAGTTGTCATAGAATCTTGTGTTCTATGAGAGGTCAAAGCATATCGAGATCAAATATCACTATATCAGGGATATGGTGTAGAGGGGAGCAATGAGACTCCAGTACGTGACTATTGAGGAGCAAGTTGCGGACGTGTTGACCAAGCCACTGTCGATGACGAAGTTTGAGCACTTTAGGGAAAAGCTTGGTGTGGTCCCTCTTCAGAGGGAGTGACGAGGTACAAATGCATTGTGGGGTAGTGGATGTCCTAACGACATGTTGTAGCTATTTGAGAGCTACCCACATGCCTTGGATGCATTGGCTGTGAAGTCATAGGGGTGCACATGATGAGGTACAGATCCATTGTGGGGTAGTGGCTGTCATGGTGACATGTTGAAGCTATTTGAGAGCTACTCACAAGCCTTGGATGCATTGGTTGTGAAGTCATGTTGTACTCTGGATATCCAATGATGTATAGATTAATATGTTCAACAATCAATGGTTATGAGCTTGTGTGACAACAAAGAATACCTTCCCAGTTAAGAGGGAGTATTGATATTTTGATGTAACTACGGAAGATATTCTTTTGTATTTGTATTGGTCGAACCTCGAGAAGATTATTGTAATCTTATTGTATAAATCGGCTCAAAATAAATTATTATTTTATTGTTATCCTTATTGTAAAAGTCAAAACAACCCCTCTTAGGGTTGCGTCTTTTCAGGAGTCGAGTTATGTGTATAAATAAAGGTCGACTTCCTCTCATTTGTATACACAGACAAGTCGCCTTCTCTTGTGTATTTGGAGCATAGTGCAGGAGGTCTAGCGCAAGGGGTCTTGGTTTCTTGGTCTTTGGTATCTTGGACTTGGTCTATTTGTGGAGAGCTATAACGTGACATTGTACTGGTTGAAAGAATCTATACTGAATAATTGGGTGCTGAGTTTTCTTCCCCACAAAAATTTCCCAAAATATATTTTGTGTTCTGTGATTGTTTATCTTTCAGTAATCCTATTACATGCAATTGTTAATGAATATTAAAAAAGATAAGTGTAACTTATTGACTTGTTACTTTATCTTCCATATTACTCAAGATGATGCAGTAAAGGCTTTAATTTTACTTCGAAAAGGTGCAATGTTCGAACCCTTAATGTGCAATCCCGTTTTTTAATTTGTCCTAAAGAGTGGACCTTCGTGCTTCGCACATTGTTCAATAATTGATTATACTGGAAGAACTGCCTCTTAACGATAATCGATTTAACCGGGGTAGAAACAACTCCACAGTATTACAAATTTTTGTTCGCTGTGGATTGAATTTGTGCTTCTCACTACGACCCAGGACGAAATTCCATGGCCAAAAGTCGCAAGATGGGATTCGACCTTTCGATCCCGCTGCTCCTGCTCTTGGTGCTTTGTCAGCACTGTTTAAGCGACGAAATCAGCCACGACGATAGCTCAGCCCCCAAATCTCCTGGCTGCAACAACATATTTCAACTGGTATGAATACCATTTGTTCATAAGTAATGCAACGTTTAAATTCCAGGTCCCGCAGCTGTAAATTTGGGAAAATTTTCTGTCATTTTGAAAAAAATATACATTTCCTGTTTTGGTGCATTACCAGTGAAATTCAACCGTGTAATAGTTTTTGGGAATTTCCCAATACAGGGTTTAATCAGATGGGTTTGTTTGCTTTTGATTAATTACCAGTTTGGCTTCTTGTACTTTTCTAGCCCCATACATCTAATTTGGTCATTTGTGGACTTCTTTTAGGATTATAAACAATTAAGCCATTTCTTAAAAACAATTAACAAACATTTAGGCCATATTTGTTACGGGCATAAAATTCTTAGCGCACAATCATTTGAGGTACAAAACCAAATCCTCATGTTGGCCATTTTTATGTGCAACCTATAGCACAATCGTTTTTGGGAATACCATTTTCCCACAATTCAAGTTAACTGGCACTTGCAATGTCACAATTTCCGAGCCTACTACCTGAAGCCATTGTTCTTTTCTAATTTAATTCAGTACCTACCAGTCTCCAATGAAGGGTCCACCGCCCTAAAACGGTCGAACTTACCAAGGGTCAACCTCCCTAAAACGGTCAAACTTACTCTGCGACAAGATGCCACGACAGGGGGGTTACTGTTCTATCAAAGGTAGGGGGACTGCCCCTGGATTGGAACCCTGGTGGGTGTTATAAGCTGTAACAAGTTATCATCCTCACCATTGAACCAACACCCCATTGGCCATAATAAAGAAATTGCATTTACTTTTCCCTTTTTAACTCCCCGACAAAATCTAAAGTGGCTGTAAGAAAAACCTGTGCATTTTATCCTGAAGCTTGTTTCTAAAATCTATGTGCAGTTCTCTCATTCCTGGATCATTCCCCTGAATTCTTTGCTCCTTCTATCCCTCACAGCTGTATATACTGCGAACCCTGAAATGGCTATAAATGGGTTAAATAGCTATAACAATAGATAGATGCATGGATGACTAGTTAAAACTTAACACTAGTTTGAAAAGATCCATAATTAGATTTGTTTTCCTTAATTCAATATAATTTATATGTAACCCTGGTTTTTAGGGTAACCTTTGTCAGAGTTGGGTTGGTGGTTATAGCTAACTGGACTTTATCTGAGAACATGTTTGTTTCTGTATTATTCACAAACTGTTAAAAGTTATACATTGCATTCATGTATGCAGTAGAGATAAAATTGCAAGCTCATGAGACAAAACACTCAGGGAACAGAGTATTTCTGGGAAGGATAATCTTTCACTAATTTTAAAATTCTCATTAACTGGAAAACGACTGTACAGAGTCTTTTTACAGTTTTGCAACTTTTGTATTACAAATTTACAATACGTGCATGCCATCTACACACACACATGTAAATGACGGCTACAAAATCATTCTTATAATTCAAATGGACAAGGAAAAACTATCTAGTTTGAACATTTCATGTAGCTGAGGGATGGCCTTATTTAGCCCCGAATATACTCGGAAGCACTGGTTGCATATCCTCAGGATTCCTTTGGCCGGGTTCAGAGTTAGTTCACATTGACTCCATATTAAGACAAATCATCACATTTGCAAGATCAGAGAGGCTCTGTCAGCTTGCCATCTGTATGAGCGCCCTCAGTCTAGGTTTCTCTTCAGATAGTGTGTTGACAGGCATATCTTCTTCTTCTTCCCCTCATCCTGCCATTAGCATATTAAGACAAATCATCACATTTGCAAGATCAGAGAGGCTCTGTCAGCTTGTCATCTGTACGAGCGTCCTCAGTCTAGGTTTCTCTTCAGATAGTGCATTGACAGCCAGATCTTCTTCTTCTTCCCCTCATCCTGCCATTAGCTCAAACTCGCCTTGAGATACTCCTTCCTCCCCTTTGTTTTAGACAGGGACAAGTAGCTGTTTTTGTTTTTATTGTCAACATAGCATGTTTTTACATGGACATTGTATTTGTTTTAATTCTAGTTACTATTTGTTACTGCTCAAATTGTACTTAATGATAAAAGCTCTAATTCACAAGGTACAACTCAAGGGAAACTGTTAGGACGGTCATCATTGTCACCTCAATAGCCTATCCTTTGCACTCTAGGTCGGCTCTCCTCTGGCTCAAGGGGGTTATCCCTTATAGGATTACTAAGACCAAGCAATGAGGCACGAGGTGAAGTTGAGAGTGGCCTTAGTAAAACGAAGTTTTGGTTATTTTAGGGTTTTGAAATAAGCGATGGAAGGAGATAGAGATCAGTGCCAAATCCAGCTAGGGCAATGCAATCAAGGTGAATCAAATGGCAATGAGGTCAAGAAGAAACTGTCCAAAGATTTGGCCTTTTTCTTTCAAGGATTAGGGCTTTGGGATTAGAATCAAAGGAAGAATGATCCTTCACCCAATCAAGATCACAATGAATATCAAGGTCTACAAGAAGAGGATCTTAAAGGAAAACCTTCACCAACAAGATCAACTATGGCTTGATAAATTTACTTGATACTTTAGCCAGAGATCCACAAGGAAGAACAAAGCATGGCACAATTAATCACCAAACCAACAAAGGAAGAAGGAAGGAAACCCTAGAACATCTTCCTTCCAAGTGGTAAACTTACCCCTCAAATGGATTGATCATGAAGGCTTGTAGAAGACTTGAATATTTCATCGTTAGATCCTTTTGCACCAAATAAAAACCAAGATACATAAGCTTCAAGAATTGACAACGCTCATCAACAAAGAAAGAATCCTTTATACCGTAAATGCTTGATGAAAGTTAAGTTAATTAAGCTCCAAGGAGTGAGAGCTCTGAAAATCTAACGATGAGTACAAATGAGGAAGGGCACCTCTATTTATAGAGTGATGCTCACCTTCCTTTACAATAAAATAATATTATCTCATGTGATTTCTTAGATCCGAGCCTAAGAAAAGTAAAATACAATTCTCCTACAACTAATTACTCTAAAATAATAATAACAAATAAAGTGAAATATACAATCACCCAAGTGAAATATCACCCCAAGAGAGGGAAGTGCCCACTAAATGAGGAATGAAGTGGCTTCAAGATGCAATGTTGGCCTCCAAAGGCCCCCAAAGTGTGTAGATGCTCCGCCAACTCCTCAAAACATGTAATTCAACCCCTTTAAGTTTCCTCCAAGGTGGAGGTATGGGCTTCCAAGGCAAAAACGTCCTCAAATTCATGACATAAAACCATCCAAAGGGGTTGGCTTCTCCAAAACAACTTCATAAGTCATGTTCAAGGTCAAAAACCTTCCATAAAAGTGCAATGTAAATCCCCTAGGATCCTCCAACGTGGACATTGTTATCACACAAACTCACACTTATTAAGATAAAGTCCTAAAGCTCAAGTGCAAATAAGAGGGTGGCCACTGTCACCTCACCAACCCTCTTCTTCACTTCAGGCTGGCTCTTCTCCGGCTCAAGGGGAGCTTCCCTAAGATAAGATTGCTAGGATTTAGGGCAATGAGTTTCAAGGTGATATGAAGACTAAATCCCACAAAATGATTTTTTGAAAGGATTAAGAGGAAAAATGGGTGGTGGAAGTATTGGAAACTAGTGCCAAAGGATCGACCTCTCTAGAAGAGCTCCAAAAATCATGTATAAGGCCCAAAAATCTTCCTCACAAGATGCAACCTAACCTTCCCAGGGTACCTTCAATGAGGGCGCATGGCTCTCCAAGCTGGCAAGTAGTTAGCAAACCATGAATACACTCCTCAACATGTGTGCAAGAAAGACCTCCAAGATGTAACGTTTCCCATCTTGTTTGCTTCAAATCCCTTTTAATCTTTAGAAGAGTGGAGACTACCACGTAGAATCTACTTTGACCTTATCACCCAAGGATTGGTTTCTTTTACCTTTGGAGTCTGTACCATGCTTATTCGCACACCACACCCCATCTCTTAGCTTGTAGATAGTCATGGCAAGGAAAGGCTTGGGTTTGGTGCAAATAGTGCTTGAAATAACAAAGACAAGCCCCCAAAAAATACTCCATAAGAACCATGCTAAAACACAAAGTGACCCATGAAGGTATATATGACCAATGTTAAGGAAATAGTGAGGAATAGATACTACCTTCCCAAGTAGAAAGGTGAAGTTCTAAGTTGTCCCCAAAGAGAGATTAAGTCCC
>JZKD02S1453008.1:0-10946 GCA_000966675.3 Picea glauca
GGGTCATCAATATCTTGAAGGTGGTACCTTAAATCAGGAGAGATGGAAATTCTGATTAGTCCACGTGCTTCGTCATTCCTATTATCCCACTTGGCTTTCTTATCAGCATCAGTGGATGCTTTTTCCTTTCCCAAGGTAATCCGGTACAAGCCTTTAATTCTTAATAAATATTCCATATGAGATTTCCATTGGAAGTAGTTGTTGTTGGTAAGTAAGACGGTACTTGTAGAAGCCATATTAAATATGCAGATAATGTGGATTTAAAAACTGAAACTAATGATCTGGATGGAAAGAGCTCGAAAAGTTATGCAGTTTAAAAAAAATGGCACTGAAAACGGACTTCCGATATTAGAGTTATGCCCTTTTAAAAAAAAGACACAATCGGTAACCAAATGACCACGTGATTGTGTAAGTTTCTTTATGAAGTGACCCACTTTTATAAAGAGAAGTGGGGATCACTTTACAATGAAGTTACTTTATAACAGAAAAATTGCATGCAAAACAAATAACTCTAAAATAAAATATTAAAGCTACTGATAGTGATTCACTTTTATACTTGAAGTGAAATACACTTTAAAATTTTGGCATGAATTTTTTCAAAAAAGGTAACAAAAGAGAGACTTGAAATCAAGACCTCTTACCTAATAAGGAAAATTTTAACCAAATGATCTAGCAAAAAATATTGTAATGTTCAGAAGGAGGATTGGGGGTGTTGTTGTTGTTGAATATGGCCTTGGAGAGCGTGCTAAAAAAAACTCTTTTCACACAAGCAAAAAAATTCGCTTCTCGATGACAAAAAGGGTTAGATCTCAGTTAACTTACCCGAAAGATGCACCTTTTCCTATCTGTTTCTGATTTGTCAAGATCACACAAGGCACGGGGAAAAGAGCATACGCATATCTAAAAGAGTAGCAACCCGGAAATAAATAAAACAAAACCGAAATAAAACCAAAATACTACTCTGCAAAAATTTAAAAAAAAATGCATATTCAAGCTTTATACCTCCAGATCTGATTGTAATGGAAGTATCTTGGGAAAACAAAAACCTTTTCGAGTGAAATGAAAAGTGTTCCTGACTGAAAAGAGTGCTCCGGACGCAATGGAACTTTCCTCTCAGCCCAAAAATGTACAAAAATGACATAAAGTGGAGATGAGGCAACTCATCTTCACGATCTCGATCTACAATAGGAGCAGGTCTTCAAACAGGCTTTGATACCATGTTCAACAACACAGGTATTCCAATAAAGGAAGAACACCTTTAGTAAACACTCACATAACCAGATCAAAGATCAACACACCGATGTTTTCACGTGGTAAAATCCCTACGGGGAAACATCCACGGCCCCAGCCAATGCGGCCACTTGGAGCAGTTTATTAATGCAAAGAAAAATATTACAGAGAGATTTTACAAGAGAGTTTCTCACAATCGATCATCGACAAATGACCCTCCATTCTATTTAAATAGAGACCATGGACCAATAGGGTGTTAAGCCATGGATCAATGGCCATTAAGATCGAGTAGAGTATGAACCATCAGATCACTCTATGTCAGGAACATATCGTGACCGTCGGATTTCCTAACTACAAATGAATACTAATGCATACTAAAGAAACACACTAGAAAACACACTTTTACTTAACGACACAATAGAACAAGTAGATCTTACTAACTCCTAAGTGTCTAAATATCCTAACATAAAGACCACTGTGGTGTAAAACATTTTTTTGGACAACCCATATGAAATGCAAGACAAACTAGATGGTTGGAATTCCTTACTAAATATGACTTTGAAATTAAGCATATAAAAGGCAAGGAGAACCAAGT
Source organism: Picea glauca (assembly GCA_000966675.3). NCBI lineage: Eukaryota > Viridiplantae > Streptophyta > Pinopsida > Pinales > Pinaceae > Picea > Picea glauca. Next base: position 1,826 of record JZKD02S1453008.1, read on the forward strand.
GGCCGATGCACTTTGTAGAAGAACACATGAGATGCATGCTATAGCCATTAACATGTGCATATATGATTTAAAAGACATAATTTCAAAGGATGAAAATTCATATAAGGGATATTTGCAGATAAAAGAAACATTGCAACAAAAATTTAAATATTATGAACTACAAGATGATGTAATCCTCATGTACAAAGGAAAAGTATATGTGCCAAAATCCATAGAGATGAAAAATACAGTCTTGAGATAAATGCACAATTTCCCATATGTTGGACACCCGAGATACCATAAGTCAATTGAAGCTATGAAGAGCCAATATGTTTGGCCTGAAATGAACAAAGACGTGGATAATTATATTTCCATGTGTCTAGAGTGCTAGAAGGTGAAAACTGAACATAGACATCTAACTACACTACTACAACCATTTCCCATTCCTAAGTGGAAATGGGAAGTAGTTACAGTTGATTCTATTACAAAGCTTCCAAGAATAGTGAAGCAACATGATTCCATCATGATATTGGTGGGTAAATTGACTAAGGATGTACATTTTATTCCAGTGAAGACTACTCACAAGGAACCCAATATTGTAGATATCCACATGAAATAAGTTGTCATGCTATATAAAGTTCCCATGTAAATAGTTTTAGAAAGAGATCCCAAATTTACATCCAATTTATGGAAAGGATTTTTCAAAGGCTTCGAGATAAATTTAAATCTTAGGACAACATACCACCCAAAATCAAATGAGGAAATAAAGAGGACTAAAATAATAATNCTTATTATCCAATAAGTGTAGAGTAAATAAACCATGAACAAATGAAAAATCATGCACATACACAGTACACCAATATTTTTACGTGGAAACCCAATGCGAGAGAAAGCCACATAATGATTTTTCTTATATGTCTTTAAGAATTACATTCATTGGAAGCACCAACTTCCTTTGTTCTCCAACTACAACTGAAAGGAGGCTTCGATACCCTATATTTTCATGATACAACCTAAGGGAAGCTACAACTCCCTAATTCTCTGGCTACAACCAGCAGGAGGCTACAACCCCCTGTGTTCTCTGGCTACAACCAGAAGGTGGCTACAATCACCTACACTTGCCCCATCCTGCCTCCATGAAATATAAGTGTCAAATGAAGAAACCAGTGCCACACTATTACTGTGAGATATCCCACTGTAAACTTGTACCAATGACATGTAGCCAACCTTTACCACTTCCCTATAGTCAACCTATACCTGAATTGAGCATGTACCAACCAAAACCAAAATATACATGACCTATTTGTTCTACAACACGTGTATGTAGGTGCCCTACCTATACTATAGCTTGCGTATGTATGCGGCCTATCTGTAATGCAACCTTCATATGCCTTATAAAAACTAGGGATTTCTCTCTCTGAAAAACTTTGACCCTCTTCAGCCTCTGTCACATCAACCTGCAACCTATCACTATGTACTGACTATAAATGTGCCATGTGCATACATCCTCATACATATCCCTTAAACAAATGTATCTATATCAATCTAGTAATGTTCCATACAAGTATGTGTAATCATAAACAAGTATAATAACCATAACATGAACTAGAAATCAAACCCTTAATGATAAAAATCATTTCAATACATCAACCACTTCACAAATACAAGCTCTCAACAATGTACCACAAAAAAACCTTAACCATATGCCAAGAAGTACAATATGTGCCTCAACACTAACAAGATGTATCAATGATAAATATTGATTATACCAACGCTATATTTCTGTAGATATAACTTATATAGAAAGTCCCACACAACCACTAATATCTCTAGGGAAAATCCTCAAACCCCCATAACCATTTCTCATGTAGATAAAAAAATCCAACTACTCATAGAAATATGACATACCTTTTGAACCAATAGATAGATCCGATGTACATGATCATGATAGACCTTCCTGGGAGCTTGCTTCCAAACTCTAGAAAACTGACATATTCATCTTCTAAAGTTTCTAGGGATTTTATTTCATGTAAGCACCCTATTATACTATTATCCCGCGTACATACGCGCCCTACTCCACTACAGTCCACGTACACCTCAAAAACTAGTTTTATTTTTTATTTTTTATTTTTTTTTATCAGTATTTTTTGTAATTCCAAAACTTTCAACGTCAACCCTTCGTGCTACCTCAGACTTGCGCAAATTTAGATGTATGAATGAGTACTTGCAATAAACCTTACACAATAAAATATATTCAATGTGCTCAAAATAGGTGCTAATAGGAGAGCCTTGCTCTCTTATTTATACTTCCATGTAGCTTCCTCAAGGGGTTACCTTCTAACCAACTTAACCCAATTTCCTTCTTTTAGGGATAACCCACTTTGAACCACTTGTCCACTTCTAACCCAATTTGATACAAATAGTAAATTCTCCACTTCTAGTTGCAACTAATTTATTTTTAATTATTTTCTTATTAAAACAACTTAACCCATGTTTAACTCCTAGTTTTACTCACTTAACTAGCCAACTTCTTCCAGGAGCTTCTAGAATAATTTTGACTTCTTTAACCTTCTAGATAACTCATGAGGGTTCTCGAACTTCACAAGGACATAACTCTCTAACCGTGAGGAGTTATGTGGCGTTCCACATATCACCGGAAATGGCATGAAATGTAATATCCATATAGAATAGTCTTACCTGCAAATATATTAAAATTCATACCATTATACATCAATCGAATTGAATTCCCTTAACCATATTGTTGGGGCTAACAAAATTTGATACCATACTTTCTTCAAGGGTTGACATCAATGACAACCAACCCAATTAATCAACAATATCCCCCTTTGGCATTGATGGAAACACTCTGATGCAATACTAAATTCATATCACTTATGCTCCCCCATGTGACCATTTCTCCCCTTGGAAGCATGCCTCTATGCTATCTCTTTAAACATCTAAATATTTATTCTGCATATGATGAATCTCTCCCCCTTTGAAATCAATGGCAAAGGTAACTTCTTGTCCAGGGATACTCCCCATAACTGAAATCTTCCTGAACCTGCTCCCCCAACCTGAACTTTCCTCTGTAGGGTGCTTCCTCATGTAAATCTAATACATATAAGATAAGCATTCAAAAGCATTCATTTTGGAGTAGAAATTACTCCGAGTCTCTAGAGACGATACTCAAAAGCTTCCCTTGGAAGCAGTTTTGTGAAGATATCTGCAACTTGTTCCTTTGTTCCCACATATTCAACTTTGATGTCCTTCTTTGCAACTTCTTTCGATAGAAAGCAATACTTGATTGGAATGTGCTTCATCTTGGAGTGCATCATTGGATTCTTTGAGATATTGATAGTGCTTGTATTATCACAATATATAAGAAAGGGCTCATCATACTCAACCTGTATATTTGTCAAAGTTTGTTTCATCCATAGAACCTGTGTACAAGATGTTGCTATTGCAATATACTATGCTTCAACTATAGACAATGATAGTGATGACTATTTCTTTCTTAGCTAAGATACCAAACATTCACCCAAGTAGAATGTTGCTCCACTAGTGCTTCATTGGTCATCAATGCAACCTTCCCAATCTGCATCTGTGTAGGCAATAAGTGTTAGGTCCTTTCCTTTTGGATACCATAATCCAAACTCTTATGTGCCCTTGAGATATCTGAAAATCCTCTTCACTACTAGAACATGTGATTTCTTTGGTGCTTCTTAAAATCATGCCACCTATCCAACTACCTACATTACATTTGGTCTAGATGTTGTCACATATAGTAAGATGCTAATCATTGACCTGTACTTCCTCTAATCTATAGAATTTGAATCATCATCTTTTCTCAACTTGCAATTGGTTTTCATAGGAGTGTTAACTAGTTTTCAATATTCCATTCCGAACCTCTTTAGCATTTCTCTGATATACTTAGTTTGAGAAATAAAAATGTCTTGGTTGCTTTGACATATCTGAAGACCCAAAAAGACGGATAATTATCCAAGTAATGACATTTCAAATTCATTCTGCATATCCTTTTCAAATTTCTGGCTTAACCTGTCATCATCACTTCCAAAAATAATATCATCAACATAAACTTCAATTAATAAAATACTATCTTGAGTTACCTTGATGTAGAGGTTGTTGTCTGCATTTCCTTTTTTGAACCCTTGTTGCTGTAAGTATATGTCTAGTCTGGAATACCATGCTCTGGGGGCCTCTTTGAGACCATACAAGGCCTTCTTTAATATGCAAACATACTATTGATTCTTTGACAACTGAAATTCTTCTGGTTGCTCATTGTAGACTTCTTCTTCTAGTTCCCCATTTAGAAAAGCTGATTTTATGTCCATCTGATACACTTTAATATTCTTTGAACATGCATAAGCTAGTATCAATCTAATTTCTTAAATTCTGGAAACCGGGGAAAACATATTTTCAAAGTTGATACCTTTAACCTGTGCATATCCTTTACATACTAGCCAAGATTATTCCTGGTAACATGTCCATATTCATTCAATTTATTTCTAAAGATCCACTTTGTGCCGATCATATTCTTGTACCTTGGTCTTGGAACCAATTCCCAAGTGTCATTTTTCTCTATATGATCCAATTCTTCATCCATGGATTTTATCGAGAATTCATCCTTGCTGGCCTCTTCAAAATTGTTTGGTTCAATTGTAGATAAGAGTGGTAGGTGCAGTTGTTCTGGTGAACGAATTCTTCTTCTAGTCTCAACTCCTGCATCCTTGTTTCCGATAATCTGATATGAAGGATGATTCTTCTGTACTCGTTTACTAGGTGTATTTGGAGGCACTTGCTGACCTTGTTCTTCTACTTCTGTCTGATCTTCTTCATCTTCCCCTTCTATTTCTTCTTCATCATTTTCTAATTATTTGTAAACCTATTCCACTGATTCTTTTTCTTATTCCTTTAATTTGCATCCACTTGTTTCATCAAATGTTACATTGATGCTTTCCACAACTTTGTTGAGCCTTATATTGTAACATTTGTATGCTTTCCTTGTACTTGAGTAACCGACAAGTACATTTTTTTCCACACGAGATTCAAAATTTCCCATTCTACCATCTTCTCTTTTGATGTAGCATTTTCTTCCAAACACTTTGAAGTGCTTCAGATTTGCTAGTCTTCCTTTCCATAGCACGTAGGGAGTTTTTTCACTATTGTTTCTAAGAATTATTCTTTTTTTTTTTTAATTTGAATTGTTGTATGAACTGCATGTGTCCAAATGACATCTGTCAATTTAGAATCCATTAACATTGTTTGATCCATTTATTGTACTATCCTGTTATTTATTTCAACAAATCTATTCTATTAAGGTGTCATAGCAACAAAGAATTGTCTTTTTATTCTAGGCTTGTTGCAAAAATCCATAAATTCCTTTGAAGTAAACTATCATCCATTATCAGATCTCAAAAATTTTATTTTTGAATCCATTTTATTTTCAACCATTTCCTTGTATACCTTGAAGTTTTCAAATGCTTCTGATTTATTCCTGAGAAAACAAACTGCAGTCATTCTTGTATAACTTATGTAGCTTGTTCCTTGTCTTCTTGGACTCACTGAAGTTGAACCTATGTTTCATCTGATAGTATTTGTAATTGGGTTCTCATCCCCCAATTTTGCAATCTTCAATGAAGAAGGCGCAGTAGGTACTGCGCGACTCGAATGGATGGCTTGTTGTATCTCCTTCAGTTCTTTCTCAATTCTTTCATACATCGTCTCCTGCTTTGATCCATATCGCTGCAAGATATCCTCTGAACAATCCTCCACGCCTGCGAAGATTAGATCGACGTCATCCTCTGTGAGCGTGGCCTTCATCTTGGGATTACTGGCACATGTCTTCTTTCTTGCCAAAGGTTTCTGCGGGGAAACCTTCCTTTTCTTTAATGTTTCTGCCTTGGTAGGGGGGTCCTTTGGTAGTGTAGCTTCACCTTCTTCTTGCATTTCTATGTCATCCCCTCCTCCTTGTCCATTTCCTTGGTCTTCTCCTCCTCCTTCTGGTGAGCCAGATCCATCTTCTATAGAGGCGTTTTCCTCCTCATCAATTTCTATATGTTGGACTTCTACCTTTTTCTTCTTTTTATTCACACTGCTCTACCCGACATGATCAAACCAGGTGACCAAGGGACTTCCTATGATGTCCACGTCGGAGAGCTTTGCATATTCAACTGGTACAAGGAACTTCGCCGACCATTCTTTGGTGATCTCCTCCATGTCTTCGTCGGTCAACTTATAATAGTACTGTAACTCCTCCTTTCTCTCATCCTTTCTCGCAGTGATATAGATAAAATGTCGATTTGCGTGGAACTTTGCTAGTGGTTTGTATTGGTGTAATGTGTTCAGTGTCATGCATGTAAATGCATCAATAGCATGCTTCAGTTGTTGGTAGTAGGCATGGAACACATCATTCGATTGCCACTTCTTTGACATGTCATTCGTATACCACAAGGTGGAGAACCTTGCAGCCAAGGGCTCTTATGGCTCAACTTCTAGAAATGCCACTCCTTCCGAATCTTGTCAAGCAACAAATGTGATTAATATAAGTAACTAGTTGAAATGGAATTCATATCCCTGATCCTATGATTCACGACAGTCTTTCTAGAGCTCGTTGGCGAGGTAACTCACCCAGTTCATTTGCATCCCCTCCACGCACTTCCTAGTGGGGTCTACCATGAACCCAATGACCTGTGTCAGATGGCTCTTTCTGAAAATCTTGCCAACTATAAGTTTGAAAGCTAGGCGCACGACGCCATCCTGGATGGAGGCTACCTTGTAGCCTTGCATTCCCTTTTCTACCTCGCCATAATACTCCTTTATGCATTATGCCAGGGAGCGATCTAAAGTATTCCCTGGGTAGAAATGTTGAGGGATGAGGCCCTGCATGCTCAATCCTATGATCAAGTGGATCAACGTTGGATCCACAATGATCCGCCTGTCAATCAATATATATCCTCCATGGCAACACAAAAAGAGGATTTTAACACAAGCATTAACCTCTTGATGTCGGACGAAGTGAGGGATCTTCATTACATTTAGTATCGTGGACTGCACCAGCTCCTTAATCCATAACTAGGAGAATATGCACGGCTTCTTCCCAGTCGTCTTCATCAAATACATATGGGGCGTGAGCATGGCATATTTATTTCTATCGCCAAGATTAAATTCGTTGTTCTTCAGAGTTAGGATCTGTCCCAACTGGGTTCCAACTATGTGTATCCCCTTCGGGATGTACGCAGTGATCAATGTATACTCAAAATCATGTGGGATGTTGTCGCGGTTAACTGCACCAGCCAAAGGCAATATGTAATCTGGCAAGACTGACGAGATCTGCTTCGCGTTAGCTAGATCATCATGATGCTTACTTCTCTTCTCAGTCGTGGGATTAGCACGGCTAGAGTGACGTCCAGTCGAAGGGGATGCTTGTAGCACCCCCGTTGATGATGCCTATATTCCTACAGAAAACTGTCTATCAACCATTATCTTCATAAGGATCTCCCTAACAAATATCTCTAACACACTAGGGTTGATCGACATCCACACTTGTAGAAAAATAGATCGGGTAGGTGAATAGATAATTGAGGTAATCCAACAGATGGAGAGGTCTAGAAATCACAGTGCGATATACAATTGATTCTCTGGTGGCTTGGATAATCACGGGTGGCAAAAAGTGGTCCTGGTGCAGCGTCTGACAGGTTAAATAAGAAAGTGTCATAACAGATTCCTCCAATGGGTAGGAATGCGGTCATCAATGTGAATCCATCTATTATGGCATGGTCTCAAGGGTCCATTCTCTCATAACTACATTTTCTAGTCATTCTGGGGCGTCATTCTAATGGTCAAGGCACCTCCAATGGTCATATATCTTTGTCGTGGAGAAGTCCCATTATGCATGGTTCTGCTATTATGACAAGGCTCAAGTTCTACAGATATGCCTCTTGCGAAGTCTTCCTTCTGTTCTCTGTAGCTTCCTATAGTTTTTCTAGCTTAGCTTTATTCTTATTGAGCTTCCTGGCTTTCTTTCCTGTTATTTGAGCTTCTCTAACAATTTATGGAATCCTCTTCCCATTTGTATTCTTATTCTCTCCTGGTGCAAGAACTTTGCACTGCTGATGTGCTCTTATAGATTCTGAGGTTAATGTCCCTTCTCTTAATATTTTCAGGGTGGCTATACTTTTTTCACGCACTGACAGGTTCTTCAAGCCTTCCTGCGTTCTTTCAACTTCAACAACTAATTGTATTGCCCTCTGTTGCTTCGACTTATCCTCTTTTTCTTCTATTAGTCGCTCTATTTTTCTGGTTATGAAGTCCCTTAGTTATTTCTTTTTCTATTATGTAGCTTCCTCCTCTACTTTCCTTCTAATCTGGTCCTTCTCAATCCAGGTCTTTCCTAATAAAAGTGGAAAAGAGGCATTGTTCTCAAAAAATTTAATGACTTCAAATTCTTCTTCAGTCGATGTTTCATGAGCAATCATAGGTATATTAGTAACTCTTCCACGTAGGGTTATCATCTTTCCTTTAAATAAGCCTATCCTTCCCAATGAAGGTATCATAGCAGACCTTCCCAAAATTTCCCAAGTGCTTTCTGGCATAATATTCACATGTGTTTTTTCATCCAATACACAATCTTTGTCGAAGTCTTCTATTCTTGTAACTATGCGTTGTTTTTTTCTTTCAAGATCTCTGGTAAACTGATGTCTCTATGATCATCCATTACTTCTTTTCACTATATTAACATAGTATCTGACTCTTTCTCTTTATGATTCTTTAACATATCCTTAGTCTCTTGACCTTCTTTATAGTTTTCTTGTCCCATGTTCATCTTTTCAACTTTAGAAATCATCCTTGGGCAATCCTCAACCTCATGACCAACAACTTTACAACAAATACAAATAGGACTTGTACCAGGGCATTCCTTAGCAAGATGTTTCGTTCTTATGCAATTATAACACAGTGTGAATCCTCTCTTTCTTTTAAACGAGCCCCAGCCTTTCCTGTACTGCACACTGGTGTTATCACTCCAAGAAACCCTCCGTGGTTGCAGACCAGAGGTGCTTGGTAACTTAAGAAATAAATGTTTTTGTATTTTTCAGAGATGGATCAATGGGATAACTCAATTCAA
>JZKD02S1453019.1:161912-174295 GCA_000966675.3 Picea glauca
CTTGAGTGATAGAGTGAAAACTTGCCTAAAATATTTGGGAGTAGACATTTGGTACTCAGTTGTAAATGGCTATGTAATTCCAAAGAATGCTCCAACAGATCCAAATGAGAAGAAGCTTATGAGTTGTAATTCAAAAGAAAGACATGTTATTCTAGGAGCATTAGCACCAACCATTTCTAGCGAAGTGATGGGTTGTAGCACTGCTAAAGAGGTATAGGACAAACTCAAGAATATATATGAAGGTGATCCAAAAGTTAAGTAGGTCAAGCTTCAACGACATAGAGCAGAATTTGAAAATTTGAAGATGGATGAAAAGGAAGATATTGCAACCTATTTTCTTAGAGTTGATGAAGTTGTTAATGCTATCATAGGATTAGGTGAAGAGATCAATGAATCCTTGGTTGTAAATAAAGTGTTGAGATCAATTCTCTTGAAGTATGATGCTAAGGTCTCCACCATGGAAGAAACTAGGGACTTGACCAAAATGAAAATGGATGAATTACATGGGTCTCTTATAGCATATGAAATGAGAACATGAATAGAAAGTGACCAGCCAAACAATGAAGCAGCCTTTAAAGCCATAAAGAAGACAAAAGACAAGGATAACGACCTTGATGAAGAAATAGCAAATTTCGTAAGAAGGCTCCATAAGGGAACTAGCAGATACGAAGGTAATTCTCCTCTCAAATGCATTAACTGTGGTAGAATAGGACACATCGCTGAAAAAATATACTATTGATCTAGATTTAGGAGCAGAACGAATTGATTAACAGACTGAATAAAATAACACAAAGATAGGAAGAATAACAAAAATATTCAGTGAACAATATCTTCTATTAAATAATGAAATAGGCTGAAACTGTAAAACTGCAGAACTGAAACTTGCTCGAATGGTGGTAGCTATCTCTGAGAAGAGATGTGGCTTCTACGTGCATCTGTCTCAGAAGAATGGATTACAATGAGGCTCCATAGGCCCTTTTCATATTACTCATAAATTCCAAAACCCTAGACATCCAAAAACCTAATCCTAGAAGGTGAAACGCCAAAAGTCATGTGGGCCCTATGGGTAAGTTGGTGTAATTTGGTACCTCAACTTCCTAGGGTCATAAATTTTGCATACGACCTTCGTTTTAGGCAAGTGATAACCCATTGAAAATGCATTTTAGAGAACTACACATTCCTCCATCATACTTTGACTTTTTCAATAGGCTGACTATCGTGAGCCAAAAAAAAACAATGTTTAGGGCCCCAAAATAGCCCTGGAAGTATAGCAAGATGTGATGACATGAAAACATACAAAATAAGCCAATTGGATTAGATGAGAGGCCACCTGGAGAAAGTGTGAGGCTTGAGACAGCACCAGAAGTGTAGAACTCACAATTATAAAGCAGTACAAAAAGACGTGTTGAACAAAAATGGACACGAGGAACCAGTTCGAATAGGTGGGTGGCCACCAATATCCACCTGGATCAACTATAAAAAGAGAAGTCTCAATAATAAAAAGAGTTGCTACTCCAAGGGTGATGACATGTCCTCAAATGAGAGTGATGAGGAAGATAATGATCGAGGAGAAGTCCTCTTCATAACCCAATAAACCCAGAATGATGATCACAAGAGTTATAAAGAATAAGAAATCATTTTTCAAGAAGATTCAGATGAAGAAACCAACCTTGATTCCTTTTGGGGATACAAAGACAATGTAGAGAGTGAACAACAAGATGAGAATCTTGAAAAGTTGAAGCATGTTGAAACTAAAAATAGCAAGCTTAGAAACACAAACATAATACTAAAAGGTGAATTGAGTAGTTGTGAAGAAGATAATTACAAGCTTGAAAATACCATTGATAGCTTGAAGGAACAATTAGAAGACTATGAGAAATTTGAAGTAGAACTGGATCACACAAAAGGGGAGCTATTATTGACAATATAAAAGTTGAAGAAGTTTGAAAAAAGCACTGAAAAATTAGATGAGATCCTTAGCAGTGAAATATCTCCAAATGACAAGATAGGACTAGGATACAATGACAATTTGAAGACAAAAAAACAAGAGAAGGAATATGAAAAGGATGAAACCAACACTCCAGAGCAAGTTGAAAAACAAGATAGAATACTAAAATTTAGAAGGAATGAGACATCAAGAAGATCCTCTCCCATCAAGTATGAAAGCAATCATTATGAAGGAAACTACATAAGAATAGATCGTGAACCTAGATGAACCACACCACAAAGAAGATCACTTACTCCTAGGTATCAAAAAAAAATTCTTGGACATTGTTATACTTGTGGAAATTTTGGACACAAGGCAATCAATTGTAGAATCAATGAAAGGAATAACTACACAAGATACACGAATGGTGCAAATAGTAGATATGGAAATGTCCGCAAACCTGTCAATAGAAAATATAATCCATTTGACCCATTAATGGATCAAAATATTGTATGCTACAAATGCAATAATTATTGGTCACAAACCATGAGATTGCATACAGATGAAGGAAGATAATCCTATGCCAAATGTCCCTATACCAACTACAGCATGGAAAGGAAAGAAATTCCACACAATGAAAACTATCGAATAGCGTTGGTCACTAAAGAATGCAAAGAAGAAGATGAATGGTTCATAGACTGTGGGTCCTCATCTCATATGACCGGAGATCAAAGCAAATTTTTTAGCTTGAAGAAAAATGGTTGAAATGTTGCATTTGGATATGAATCATCTACAAAAATACTTGGAAAAGGAACTGTAAACCTTGGAAGTGAAAATGTAAAAGCAGGAAAAGTCATATTGGTCGAATATATGAAGCATAATATCCTCGGTGTCAGCAAAATATTTGATCAAGTATACACTCTTACGTTTGACTCCTGAAAAATGTAAAATCAGAGAAAAGAACTCAGAAAGATTGGTTTCAACTGCAAAAAGAAGACCCAACAACATATACATCCTAGACATGAAGAAGAGAGAGAAAACATAAGCCACACAAAAGGATTCCAAGGAAGAAAAAGTCCCAAAGCCCAAAAATAATGATGAAGTATTATTGAGTGCCACATGTTCAGGGGGAGAAACCTCAGAGAAGAAGGTCACCTTATGCAATTGAACTCAGGAGGAGCAGCATCACACTTTTCCATTGATGTCAAAGGGGGAGAGAAATTGGGATCATGATTATAGGGGAAGCATGAGTGTTTCCATCAATGACAAAGGGGGATATTGTTGGAAGATTGGTTGTTGTCATTGATGTCAACCCTAGTCATTGGTTGTAATCATTGATGTCAACCCTAGCCATTGGATTTTGGACACCATAGTTGATAGAAGTAGATAGACATGAAGGAAATTACACATGAAGATACAACACCAATGGATGGATAGTATAAGCCATGCCTCTTTCAGTCGTATGTGGCACGTCACATGGATCCTCATGATTGAGGAGAAATGAATTTTTGAAGATGACAATGTGAATTGAAGAAGAAACTACATGTCGGCCCTAATGTTAAAAGGAAGTGACATAAAGGGTGTAAATACATCTCATTATACATTCATATTTCAAAAAACAAAAGTTTACTAATAAACAAGGAGATATAATTCGAATTTCTGAGGAAATATGAAGTAAAGAAGGTTGAATTTCAAGGGAGGGTAAAGTAATCTAGTGATGTGTTCTAAGGTATGTTATTTATAGGTCATCTTACCATTTTCGCTATAACTTTGTTTCTAGAACGATTTAGATGGTGAAATTTGGAGACTATTGAGAAGACATATCGAGGTACCTGTGGTAAAAATTTCATCTCTTTATGTGCTATAATTTTAGAGATACACTCTGCGGAAGATAGGGTTTTTGACTAGTCCTGAAGCTAGTCATAAGCAGGTGTTCTGAGTAAAACAATCATAATGTCTTCATAGAGAATCCAAATGACATGAGACCAATTGCATTGGAAAGAGTATGGGTTTTAGTTTCTTGTGTACAAGTTTTAGAATCTGATGTTAAATATTGAGCGTGGGGTATGTTGTACAAGTTCTCTCTCTTGAATAAACCAGAATTGAATAAGGTCTACCATTTTCTCTATAACTCCTTTTCTGGGAGGATTCAAGGAGTGAAACTTGGAGGAGTTTCAGAGAATACATTGAGTAATATTACCTACAGGATCATATTATTCCAAGAAGTGAAGAATTGGAGAAGTTGAATAAGTCTCAAGAAGTATCATCAGGTTCTATGTGATGGTTGGTTGATGGTGATAATTTAATGTAAAGTCTTATTATCTCTCATATATTCTTGGGTGAAAGGAAGGGGCAAGGATGGATAGGTCAACCCTCTCTTTATATTGGAGGATTGTATCTTCCTTTTGGAGTTTTATCCCTCCCTTTATGTTTGGAAGTTGTAGCTACCTTTGGAAGTCATTACTTCCTTTGAACAATAATACATGATTACTTCTTATATAATGTCCATGGTGTATTTGTGTATCTCTTATACTATTCTTCATTCTTCATTGGATAGTCTTCAATGTTGATTAGATATAAATTGAATACATGAACTGATTGAAGTACAAGTTAAAAAATACTAATGGCTCTAAATATTGATTCGCCCCCTTCTCAGTATTTCCAAGAGAGCATGCTAATCAGGTGATATCCCATTGGCCATATGCGCACAATGATTTTGAGGACGAAATATTTATGGAGAATGACTTGAACTGGGATGAAGTATAGGAAAGAAAAGAAAATTTTGACCTATTTAGATTCATGGCCTTCCTGAGGATGAAAAAATAGAATTTTTAGATCAAATAGTTGAGGCAGTGGCACAAGTGAAATAGGAAGGTTCAAAGCAGATAGAAGATAGGTCAAAGGCACAAAGACTCTTAGGAGAAGAATATAGAATGATTAAACTACAAAGGAAAATTGTCATAGATCCATAAATAACATCTGTGGTAATAACTCTAGTCACACTCAGAGAAGAAGGGGAGATAGAAAACCCTGGAAATACCTCAATGGGGGAATACAATGAGCATCAGAGTTCAGAGCGAACATTGACAGGAGAACCAAAATCCTAGCCAGCAACTGCAATTTCAGCAAATCCATTCATCCTAAGGGAAGCGGCTCATGTTATTGTTGATTTGATCATGATATATGATAGTGACATAAAGGAGGTGTATATTGCAGTTCCTATTTTGAATGAGGCAGTAATAGGGATGTTGGATACACAATTTCCCAAAGGAAAACAACCTTTGGGCATAGAGGTAGGTCTGAATACAACTGAAGGCCATATAACCTATTCAGATCAAAACTCAAAGTCACTTGATAGAGGGGAAGGTTCTAACAAAATCTAGGAAGAACCAAAAGATAGAAAGAAAACAAAAACTATAGGGGATAAAGATGAGGATGGTAACATAACTGACATTGCAAAGAATGAAACAGAAGGAAAAGGGGAAGAACAAGGGAACCCTAATGTTGAGAATACATCAGGGGGTAACACTATAAAAGGATTCTTTGATGAAGAATTGGAGAGTAACAAAGAATCTAAAAAGACCCAGACAATATTGTCAACACATTCTACACTTCCAAGGTCAATGAATTCGACAGAAACCAAGACAGAGGGGGTCATAGAAAATACCTCCAACATTGAACAAATTGGGATTCACCCACTAAGCTAGGAGTCATCAAAGGTAAGGAGGCAGTGCTTGAAAATTTGTATACACTAGGTAGGTTGGTAAATTCTCTCTCATGGGGGGACCAGCCAATTCCAAAGCCTGTAGATGAGGTGGTCGATGTCCAAGCTAGAGCTTATGACAGAAAAATGCAGGTAGTGGTAAGAAGGACAAGAAAGAATTGGAGACTCAATATGGACAGTGTGATGTTAGTTACCAGAGAGGAAACCATGTTGGATGCTAAGAAGACTAAGGTGAGCGAACTATTGGGAGCAGGCATGGCTATATCCAGTGCCACCATAAACAGGGCAAGGAAGGATGAGAAAGAAGTTGACTCTATGCGATTTGAGTTAGAGTAGCTTGGAAATCAAGTGGAATATTACCAGGATGTCATGTAGGTAGTTAGATTCATGAGAATTGAGCTTAGAGAGATCTATAGTCAATTCAAGTTAGAAAGAGAAATATTCAGGACCCAGATCATTGGCTATCAAGAGTAAACATTGATGGGCCTCATAGATTACAAATACATGATGAAGTGGTATGAGAAATATCATCACATGTTAGAAAAAATTGAGTATATCAAAGAGATCTAGAAAGGTCGGGAAGTAGAGGAACATGGCGTCAGGATGCTCACAAACAAGATCCTAGTTAGGTTCAAAACAACAATAGAGTATTGGGTACAATTGGTTATAAAGAGACGTCACATAATGCAAGAAAAATGAGAGGAATATCTTGAGAATTTGAACAACGTCAATCATAAGATGAGGAACCTTCAATTCCCAGAATTTGGCACTCCCGATGACTTTGTCAACCTGTGCACAATAGTCTAGCAGTTCAAGGAGATCGATGTTGAATTCGAAGAGGAAGTTTGGGAGATCAAAATACTTGAAAAAGGAGAGGTTAAAAGATTCATCGATGGATCGATAGGGGTAGCATGGTTCCTACAACATCTAGTCTCTAAGGTGAACCAATTCATAGACTAAGTGATGGAGATGAAGGATAAGCTCAGCATGTCGATGGACAGCATCGATTCTCATATTTTCATACTTGTGAGGATCTCTTCTCCCAATGGCCTGAGTATGACAAACTGAATCCTTTAAGATGACTGAATCTTATTGACATCTTCCACATGGACACAGTCCACTTTATCTTTTGTTTTTGTGTTTTTATAAGTGAACATTGTTGTTAATTTTTGCATGATATTTTCGTATAAATAAGGAGGTCAACCTCATTTTGAAGGGTCAACAGTTTTGTGTAAAAGTTGATAATTAGATGAAAAACTATTTTGGAGTTTAATATTGAAGCTCATCTTGAGTTGGAGACAAATTTATGCCAAATCTTGTGGATTAGCATAGTCTGAGGATTGTTCTACATACAGTTATCTACTGCAAGTTGTTTAGTAAAATTGTGATTGTGTTTAAGCTATCTTGTATGATTATGTTTGCTAAATTAATATTGGTGTAAATTTGATGGTGTTTTAGAAGTGGTTGTGTTATACAGTAATCAAAATTATTCCAATTACCTATTATTTTCACAAATGATCTCCTCTCTTAGATGATATTTACTGCTTGATCAGTAGAAAAATATTATTGTTTAATATTGATTGGAAAGAGATATCATTTACATGTTGGTGAATCTTAACATGCACCCATCCTTCTTCTGAGTTTAGTTGTTGAATACTACATTAATACTAATAAAGAAAGATTCTAGAAGATCCATCCTTGAAAGAACTTGTCATATCATTAATCTATAGAATCATGCTACGTTAAACAAGGAAGAGTCTAATTGGGTCTCATCTCTAGGCGTGATTACTACTATTCAGTTAAAGGGAATTTTGACCCCTCAACACACTCTCGGTACATTAACAAAGTGGGGTGTTGATTTTACTACATGCCACCTTCCGTCGACTCAGGGGCATTGTTTCATCATCATGTTTGTCAACTACTTTACTAAGTGAGCAGAGGCCATGCATACTTTTGTGAAAAATGGTGTGATTGAAACTTTATTTATATTCAACCAAGTTATCACCAGGTTTGGAATTCTGAGATATATTGTCACTGACCATGGCAGTCACTTTCAGAATCAAATGATGTATGAGTTAGCATCTAAATTGGGATTTAAGCATGAGCATTCGTCTCCTCATTATCCACAAGCGAATGGTCAAGTAGAGGTCATAAACAAGTCTCTCAAAACCATCCTCCAACACAATGTCAATAAGAGTAAATCTAATTGGCATTTGATGATTTATCCAACATTATGGGGTTACCCAACCTCGGTTAAGACTATCACAGGTTTTTCACCTATCCATCTCATTCATAGGGTGGAAGTAGTCATTCTTTTTTAATGCCAAATCCCCTCATTAAAAAAAATTGTAGAGCTTCTACCCGAGATGACAGATTTAGAAGTGCGTCTTGTTTACTTAGAGTAGCTAGATGAGTAGCATCATGATGTTTCCACTGTGAATGAGATGCACAAAAAATGGGTCAAATCTCAATATGATAAGGCGATCTTCCCAAGGATTGTTTTTTAGGGTGACCTTGTCTTGGTTTATGATCAGGATAAGGATGCTTTAGGCACCGACAAGTTTAATTCAATGTGGCACGTTCATTATATTGTGTGGTGTGCACTTCAAAATGGAGCCTACAAGTTAGTTGATTATGAAGGAAATGTGATGTCGAAGTCTAGAAATGGGCTCTACCTTAAGAAGTATTTCGCTTGATCATGTCTCTCGGGCATGTGCTCTTTATATTTATTATACATAAATAATAGATATTATGGTCGAATATCTGAAGCATAATATCCTCGGTGTCAGCAAAATATTTGATCAAGTATACACTCTTACGTTTGGCTCCCGAAAATGTAAAATCAGAGAAAAGAACTCAGAAAGATTGGTTACAACTGCAAAAAGAAGACCCAACAACATATACATCCTAGACATGAAGAAGAGAGAGAAAACATAAGCCACACAAAAGGATTCCAAGGAAGAAAAAGTCCCAAAGACCAAAAATAATGATGAAGTATTATTGAGTGCCACATGTTCAGGGGCAGCAACCCCGAAGAATAAGGTCACCTTATGCCATTGAACTCAGGAGGAGCAGCCTCACCCTTTTCCATTGATGTCAAAGGGGGAGAGAAATTGGGATCATGATGATAGGGGAAGCATGAGTGTTTCCATCAATGACAAAGGGGGATTTTGTTGGAAGATTGGTTGTTGTCATTGATGTCAACCCTAGTCATTGGTTGTAGTCATTGATGTCAACCCTAGCCATTGGATTTTGGACCCCATAGTTGATCAAAGTAGATAGACATGAAGGAAATTACACATGAAGATACAACACCAATGGATGGATAGTATAAGTCATGCCTCTTTCAGTGGTATGTGGCACGTCACGTGGATCCTCATGATTGAGGAGAAATGAATTTTTGAAGATGACAATGTGAATTGAAGAAGAAACTACATGTCAGCCCTAATGTTAAAAGGAAGTGACATAAAGGGTATAAATACATCTCATTATACATTCATATTTCAACAAACACAAGTTTACTAATGAACAAGGAGATATAATTAGAATTTCTGAGGAAATATGAAGTAAATAAGGTTGAATTTCAAGGGAGGATAAAGTAATCTAGTGATGTGTTCTAAGGTATGTTATTTATAGGTCATCTTACCATTTTCGCTATAACTTTGTTTCTAGAACGATTAAGATGGTGAAATTTGGAGACTATTGAGAAGACATATCGAGGTACCTGTGGTAAAAATTCCATCTCTTAATGTGCTATAATTTTAGAGATACACTCTGCAGAAGATAGGGTTTTTGACTAGTCCTGAAGCTAGTCATAAGCAGGTGTTCCGAGTAAAACAGTCATAACGTCTTCATAGAGAATCCAAATGAAGTGAGACCAATTGCATTGGAAAGAGTATGGGTTTTAGTTTCTTGTGTACAAGTTTCAGAATCTGATGTTAAATATTGAGCATGGGGTATGTTGTACAAGTTCGCTCTCCTGAATAAACCAAAATTGAATAAGGTCTACCATTTTCTCTATAACTCCTTTTCTGGGAGGATTCAAGGAGTGAAACTTGGAGGAGTTTCAGAGAATACATTGAGTAATATTACCTACAGGATCATATTATTCCAAGAAGTGAAGAATTGGAGAAGTTGAAGAAGTCTCAAGAAGTATCATCAGGTTCTATGTGATGGTTGGTTGATGGTGATAATTTAATGTAAAGTCTTATTATCTCTCATATATTCTTGGGTGGAAGGAAGGGGCAAGGATGGAGAGGTCAACCCTCTCTTGATATTGGAGGATTGTATCTTCCTTTTGGAGTTTTATCCCTCCCTTTATGTTTGGAAGTTGTAGCTACCTTTGGAAGTCATTACTTCCTTTGAACAATAATACATGATTACTTCTTATATAATGTGCATGGTGTATTTGCGTATCTCTTATACTATTCTTCATTGTTCATTGGATAGTCTTCATTGTTAATTATATATAAATTGAATACATGATTTGATTGAAGTACAAGTTCAAAAATACTAATGGCTCTAAATATTGATTCACCCCCTTCTCAGTATTTCCAACAGAGCATGCTAATCAGGTGATATCCCATTGGCCATATGCGCACAATGATTTTGGGGACGAAATATTCATGGAGAATGCATTGAAATGGGATGAAGTATAGGAAAGAAAAGAAAATTTTTACCTATTTAGATTCATGGACTTCCTGGGGATGAAAAAATAGACTTTTTAGATCAAACAGTTGAGGTAGTGGCACAGGTGAAATAGGAAGGTTCAAAGCAAACAGCAGACAGGTCAGAGGCACAAAGACTCTTAGAAGAAGAATATAGAATGATTAAAATACAAAGGAAAATTGTCATAGAGCCATAAATAACATCTGTGGTAATAACTCTAGTCACGCTCAGAGAAGAAGGGAAGATAGAAAACCCTGGAAATACCTCAATGGGGGAATACAATGAGCATCAGAGTTCAGAGTGGACATTGATAGGAGAACCAAAATCCTAGCCAGCAACTGCAATTTCAGCAAATCCATTCATCCTAAGGGAAGTAGCTCATGTTATTGTTGATTTGATCATGATATCTGATAATGACATAGAGGAGGTTTATATTGCAGTTCCTATTTTGAATGAGGCAGTAATAGGGATGTTGGATACACAATTTCCCAAAGGACAACAACCTTTGGGCATAGAGGTAGGTCTGAATACAACTTAAGGCCATATAACCTATTCATATCAAAACTCACAGTCACTTGATAGAGGGGAAGGTTCTAACAAAAGCTAGGAAGAACCAAAAGATAGAAAGAAAACAAAAACTATAGGGGATAAAGATGAGGATGGTAAAATAACTGACATTGCAAAGAATGAAATGGAAGGAAAAGGGAAGAACAAGGGAAGCCTGATGTTGAGAATACATCAGGGGGTAACACTATAAAAGGAGTCTTTGATGAAGAATTGGAGAGTAACAAAGAATCTAAAAAGACCCAGACAATATTGTCAACAAATTCTACACTTCCAGGGTCAACGACTTCGACAAAAACCACGACAGAGGGGGTCATAGAAAATACCTCCAACATTGAACAAATTGGAGATTCACCCACTAAGCTAGGAGTCATCAAAGGTAAGGAGGCAGTGCTTGAAAATTTGTATACACTAGGTAGGTTGGTAAATTCCCTCTCATGGGGGGACCAGCCAATTCCAAAGCCTGTAGACGAGCTGGTCGATGTCCAAGCTAGAGATTATGACAGAAAAATGCAGGTAGTGGTAAGAAGGACAAGAAATAATTGGAGACTCAATATGGATAGCGTGATGTTAGTTACCAGAGAGGAAACTATGTTGGATGCTAAGAAGACTAAGGTGAGAGAACTATTGGGAGCAGGCATGGCTATATCCAGTGCCACCATAAACAGGGCAAGGGAGGATGATAAAGAAGTTGACTCTATGAGATTTGAGTTAGAGTAGCTTGGGAATCAAGTGGAATATTACCAGGATGTCATGTAGGTAGTTATATTCATGAGAGTTGAGATTAGAGAGATCTATAGTCAATTCAAGTCAGAAAGAGAAATATTCAGGACCCAGATCATTGGCTATCAAGAGGAAACCTTGATGGGCCTCATAGATTACAAATACATGATGAAGTGGTCTAAGAACTCTCATCACATGTTAGAAAAAATTGAGTATATCAGAGAGATATAGAAAGGTCGGGAAGTAGAGGAACATGGCGTCAGGATGATCACAAACAAGATCCTAGTTAGGTTCAAAACAACAATAGAGTATTGGGTACAATTGGTGATAAAGAGACATCGCATAATGCAGGAAAGATGGGAGGAATATCTTGAGAATTTGAACAACATCAATCATAAGATGAGGAACCTTCAATTCCCAGAATTTGGCACTCCCGACGACTTTGTCAACCTGTGCACAATAGTCTGGCAGTTCAAGGAGATCGATGTTGAATTTGAAGCGGAAGTTTGGGAGATTAGAATACTTGAAAAAGGAGAGGTTAAAAGATTCATCGATGGATCGATAGTTGTATCATGGGTTCTACAACATCTAGGCTCTAAGGTGAACCAATTCATAGACTAAGTGATGGAGATGAAGGATAAGCTCAGCATGTCGATGGAGCAGCATCGATTCTCATATTTTCATACTTGTGAGGATCTCTTCTCCCAATGGCCTAAGTATGACAAAGTGAATCCTTTAAGATGACTGAATCTTACTGACAGCTTCCACATGGACACA
>JZKD02S1453020.1:0-10946 GCA_000966675.3 Picea glauca
GCACATGGGTTAATGTTATAGCACATTGTTATTTTGGAGAGTTTGACATTACAAAGGTGGCACACTATGAAATTGGGATATGTCAATGGTTATGTGGTTGATTTAATGCTTAGTGCTATGGTGAATTGGTTGGCTTGTACATTTAATTGAATGAGATTGGAGGGAGAAGTGGCGTGCATTTACTGCACGTTACTCAAACAACCCTTGAGGCCCATCACCCTAGTCATACTTGCATTTTGGTTTTTGGCTTTGGTGGTTGTTGATGCTCCATGATTTTTGGTTGTGAAGGAGGCATACCGTCTAACTCTCTTCCTCGCGCAGGATTTTCCAAGTATGGCTCCTTACTCTTCCATCCATGATGGTTTTTTTCCCTTTGAATCAATTTTTGGCCCAAGATTGCACGCGGTCTCTGTTTTTCTTAAGTTATTATTGGATATTTGAACTATGTAATTGGTGTTGTGCCTGTGGGTTCTTTTGGTGATTATTCTAGACTATTGGTTTAAAAAAAAAAAAGGGAATGGTTGTGCTCTCCTTGCTGTGGATAATCTTTGTGTAATTTATTGATAAAATGACAGCGAAGCATGTTCGATCGGCTTGGGTTTTGGGTCTGGTTCTCTATGGAAATTTATTATTATGTTTGACAAGCTTTGAGCTTTGCGCATGGGTGTTACAAGCAGTCTTTGTGTTTAAGATTTTCCACTCTATTTTCGTCTCAGTGGTTGATATTTTTCGATACTCTGGGTTGCAAGGTGAAATGTTGAAAGTTTAAAGATTTTCTTGCTTTGACTTGGAAAACCCCCGAGCTATTAGATATCATAGTGTTTCCCTCACTCACACTGTTGTTTGGAAAGAAATGCACAGTTGGGTTTAACATCACCCAAAAAGTTTAATGGAAGTATTATACATGTTTTGGTTGGGCACGAGTTTGTGTTTTAGGCATTCATTTTACAGTATTGTTTAAGATTTCACTCCTTCTCATTCTCTATTGGAGGTGGTTGACTGTCATTTTGGTAACCCTCAATGTCAAGAGTATGGTTACTTGTTATATATCTGTGGTAAATTCTGAAGGGCACGAGCTGTCTGCGTTTTTGAGGACTTTTTCCTTTGATTGAGCCATCTGTTCTTGCTCTTCATTTGTTGTGTTTAAACCCCAAATGTGATCTTGATATCATTTAAAATCCAGTCAAGGGTAAACAAGCACTATGTGTGCTTGGCTGATTGGGCATGATTTGGCTCATTTTCTCGTTGGGTAATTTAAAAAAAAGAAGTATGTACATGCTAATTTATGTGAAGTTCAAGCTCAGGAGTTGCATGTTAATTGTTGAATGTTATTCGAATCAATCCCTATGTTGATTATATTTTTAACAGAGACCTGTATGTGAAAGGATTGGGGTCCGATTAAGATTTTTAATGCCCATTTGATTATGTCGAACAATGTTTGAATAATGGACAAATGGTGGTTAATACTGTGCATATTCTTGTTTGATTTTAAAGAACAAGAATTGGTTATAAATGGTTGGGATCACTGTGTGTTTTCTATTTGTTTTAAAAGGAAAATATATTTAGCATTGGAGTTATAGATGGTCATGGCTCAAAGGATTTTTATGTTCATCATATCAATTGCAAGACTGTTTGATAGGACTGCTATATAATATTATTTAGATGCAAAGTCTATTGTAATTGGGTATTTCTGTGCATATGAATTGTTTTTTTTTGAAAGTCAGCAAGCAATCTGTAAAAGAAGTGACAATTTAGATGGTGGTTTTGAAAATTGAATGCTGATTGAATTGTGGAGTTCTGAACAGAGTTATGTTTGTTTGATTGATTTGATTTATTTTTATAAGAACACTATCCATATTATATCCGTTTCATGCTACCAATTTTTGCTCATTATATCCCCCTCATAATCCCAATATCATTTTGGCATCCCTGTATTGTAAAATAAATTAAAAAAGGTCCGTGTAACAATGACAAAAGATATGACACAACAATGGTTGGCAACTGATATTTTTGGTTTTTTATTACATAGTCAAATTATTTAATGAATTGCTAAGTAGTATTCGCGTAATTATCCCCTCTCATTATACCACCTTTCGCTCATTACACTCCCTCCATATGTCCCATGAGCCATGTCAACACCTGCTCACTTGGCAATTATTAAATAGTTTTTTATGGATGGATTTGTATGTATCTCGTATCAATTTCTGAGCCAATTATTGTTTCATGCAAGCATAATGACATGTATGTTTTATTAAGGGCTTAGTTACTGACGAATTGATGCTACATGATGATTTTCTTTAGTAGGGGAAACCATGGAAGAAATAATAGAGGAAGAGGAAAATGGAACAGAGGGCCTAGAAGGTCTAGATTCTCCATTCATTTTGATGCTGATCCCCAGGAATAGAACCAACTGTTCCAAGTTGGGTTCTTTAGCTGGATTGAGAAAGGAATAGTACAACCTAGACCAGAGAGACCTCCCTTCCAGCTTCAGAACATCCCTGGTATTCCTGTGCCTCCTCACGTGTCCACACAACCAGAAGTCCCTGCAAAATATGGATGGTAAGAGATTGTCAATCCGACTGTCTCTCACCATCGTGGCTGGCCCAATTTGTCATTACCTCCTCCACCACCTGTAAATCCTAATGTTCATATTGCCCCTATGCATTCACCTATTCAATCCTCACATGCTAGTAAAAGGATTAAAATTGATGTCCCCCATGTGCAAGATAAAGGCAAAGTTGCTACCTCCCCTTCCTCTCCTTCAAATGACTCTTCAAAATTCGTGTCCTCCGGCATGCATCTGAAGGATGATTGTTCTCATGTAATTAGTGAAATACAACCTCAAGATTCAAATCAACCTCGAGCTACTTCCAAAAAATCAAAAGGGGACAACAGTGATAAAAGAAAGATTTCCTCTCAGAGTGGCAAGTATGACTTTTAATTTATGTGTTTTTATGATTGTGTTGATGAAGACAATGGTCTGTAGAAAGTCTGGACAATAATTTTTTTTTGGATAATATGGATTATGTGGATATTTATATATTTTCGGATATGATTTAAATTATTTCTAATATTCAAAGATTCAATTTTGAAGGTATCTAAGGGAGTCACAAGGGGTCCCACCTACCTAGTTATTATTAAACAAAGACCCTTAACTATTATTATTATTATTATTTCTCCTAAACTAAATTAGTTAATTCAAACTAACTTAACTAAAGAAAGTAGTTGAACTACTTCAACTTATTTGGAAGGCATACAAGCTAAATGAGAAGAAGAAACAAGTGGAGAATAGAAGGAGAAAGAAAGAACTAAGGTTTTCTCTTTTGATTTCATGAGATAGTTTCATTTTTCATTCATTCTTGAGTCCATTCAAGGCCTAATTCTCTTTTTGACAGCAGGGTCCTATTGTAGACAAGAAGGTTCAAAACTAAAACAAATCATTTAGATGATTGTTTTAGAAGTGTTGATCCATCCTTGATAGTCTGTGTATACTTGTTTGTATGGTGTTCATCGGGGATCTCTAAATTAGACTTTGGTCCATGCCCTCACAACGGTTTTGTAAAGAGAAAAATACTTTTGATATCTTAGAATGAAATAAAGCAGATTGCTATTCTGTCTCATTTGTGTGTATTGTGACTTGGTTACTTTTGCTTTTGATCTCCATATTTACTTTTTGTAATCTGTATCTTTTTCAGAAACTTATATAAAAAAATTATGTTATTTTGCAACATTCTTTTCATTAATAAATTAGCCTAAACCCTTGTGATTAATACTTGTGGATTGGGAAAATATTTTTGAGGCTATAAAACATAGGGTGACATTCATGACTATCTTGTCTTAGCCATTCAAAATTTGAAAATGATTGAGTAAGATAATTCATATATTTTCCTCAACATTTGCTTGGCAACCATATTGGGGAGATCTTCCATATCTCTCTGGTTGATTGTGTTCATGATTATCATTGAATATTTTTATATTTGTGCTTTTGATTCTTTGATTGTTTTATTTTCTTCATGACAATACATGTTACAAGGTAGACCAATATTGAGCTCGTTCTTAAAGACCAGACTATCATTACTTTAACCTTATTCAATACCATCTTAGAAACCGCTAACACCCGGGCTGAGCTTGAACGCTCATGGGCAGAAATTGAACAAGACATAAGTGTTTGGGAATGCTGGGAGGCCAGGAAAAGGCATTCTAGTAATCAACTATAACTTTATTTTTCCTAAAGTTTTGATCTTCTTTTCATGTCCTTAAACCCTCCCATCTCTAGGAGAAGAAGAGGTTTATCTCCTAAAATCACCCCTATCACTGAAATAGGAAGAATAAACGTTGTTTTGTTAACCCAACATGGTACTCTAAGGAGAACTTTGTCTGATTCAACTAGTTCATCTTTCTCTCCCTTACCCATGATTCACAAAATGGCATTTGTGGCTGGCTTTGGTGGCACTGGAGGTGCTTCTTCATCTCAACCTTCAACCTCTTCAGTGATTGGTAGCTTGTATAGCCATCAAGTCCCTGTCCAATCTACTACCAACCCCACTATGTTTATAAATAAGTATGGACTTTTTCAATTCGAAGAAGATGCTACTACTACCCCATAGCATGTATCCTCTCCTCTGAACCTAGTACCTGCTACTCGCCCACTTCCAAAATTCAAATAGCATCTCCCTAGGTTTCCTGGAAATAACACAGTCAATACAAATGAACACTTGGGGCCATTCTCTAATGCTTGTCACAATATAGGAGCTAATGACAATGATACTTGTATGCACTTATTTGTTAATTCCCTTGAAGGGAAAGAAACAACAAATTTCTTTGATCTTCCTCCCAAGATTCTTTCCACTTGGGAAGAGTTAGTTTACTAGTTCAAATCTTCTTATGGGCAATCTAAAATCCCAACTGAACAATTACAATAATACAATAACATTGTGTACAAAGACGGTGAGACTATCAAGTCTTTCAACTTACATTTCACCAAGTTATATAACCAAATTCCCGAACTTATTCGCCCCCAGAACCAAGCCGCTTTTATGCATTACTGTAATGCTCTACCTTCCCCTTATCATCATAGGATTAAAGAAAAAGATATTGACAATCTTGGTTCTGCTCTGCATACTTTTCTAGAGTATGAAGAACAGCTTGAAAGAACAGGTCTTCCCAAAGGAGACTCAATTAAACAAATGAACATGTCCGCCCTCTTACAACTTGTACAAGATATGAATAATCAAATGATAGAGTATAAGCGGAAGAGAAATGTCTCTTCACTTACTCTTGGGGCCTCATCTTCTTCTTCACCACCTTTTAAGAATCCTAATGAAAACAACTTTCAGCCTAAAGCGATCATGCCTCACAGTTGGTGTAACTTTTGCGAGGAACATCATGAGGAAAGTACTGGTGAGCTAAAGAAGAGTGCCAGAGATAAAATATTTGGCTAAAGGCCTGGAAATACCATTGTTGTTCTTGATTTATTAGAACCAAAGGATGTCATGATCATAAAAACTAGGAAATCCTATGCTTCAAAAGAAAAATATGATCCCCCTCATACTTCTTCTAGCCCAAGCTCATGTTTGCAAGTTGCCGTTGAGCAAGCTACCAAGACTCTTGACAGTCAAGGAGTCCCTTCCCCTCTTCCCTCTTCCAAATACAACATTCTCAACCAATTTGCGAATATCAAGGCTGATGCTACTCTTCTAGACATGGTTGTCGTCCCTGAGCAACAAAAGCATCTGAAAAATTTCATGGAAGGAAAAACTTCCACCATAGCCAATCTCTCCGAAGAGGTAAAATAAGAGGATTCTAGTGTAAATAAAGTAGGTATAAACAGTTTTAGACACCCTGTAAAAAATATTCCATTTTTCATTTCTATAAATATTATGGAAAAAACAACTCATTGTTGTCTTATTGATGGCGGTTCGAGCCCAAGCGTAATGTCGAAAATTATTATGGAAGAAATAGGCTTGTATTGTACAAATGAAAATGCCAGAAGCATGCTCTCTTATAATAGTTTACAACAATCAACCACAGGTGAAATCAAAGACGTGACTTTGGTTTTATGCGTGCATCCTAAAATAAGGACAACCCTTAATATTCAGGTAATTGACATGCTAGTGAGTAATTATTCAATCATCTTAGGAAGAGACTGGCAAGCTTTGACAGGTGGATACCTCTCACTCGACGAGACACACTTATCCATTCCTCAGAATGGGAAAAACATCATAGTCCTAAGGGAGGGAAGAATTTCACCATATATAGAAAGTATTCCACAACCTAATGTAAATTATGTCGAGGAGGACTTATGAGTGTACTCCATCTTTTGCGATGAGGATAGCACTACCTTGGAACAAATTGACCTAGAGGATGGGATGTGGCATATGAAATTTGATGGTTCATGATCCAATGAAGGTAATGGAGCTGGCATTATCTTTTACTCTCCTATAGGTAAAATTCACAACTTTTCCTATAGGTTATAATTTTCTTGCAGAAACAACGTCACCAAATTTGAAGCAATACTGCTAGGCATTGAAAATGCCTATAACTTAGGTTGTGGTCACCTTATAGTTTTTGGGGACTCTGAACTTATTGTAAACCTTGTACATAAAATATATTCTCCTAGCAACAAGTTAATGAAACGTTACACCCAAATTATTTGGGCGCTTATATCGAACTTATTATCATTTAACATCACTCATGTTAAAATGGAATTGAATGCAATGGCTGACAGGTTAGCTATTTTTGCAGCCTCTCCTACTCGACAACTTCAGCCACACAGACATGATTGTACTTTTCAATCTTTTTATCATCCTCATATCCTTGACAATGTAGAGTCATGGCAGGTTTTCCCTAGTGATAAAAGCATCTGTGCTTTCATACAAAATGAACCATATAAGCCCAAAGAGATTATATCCATGGAAAACAACAAGATTCCGAAGGGCTTGAATCCTCTAGAAAATTCATTTTCATCGAGTGATGTAGGCAACAAAGAAACACATAAAGAAGAGGAGTAAAAAAGGAAAGTGGGTGAAACCATTTCCTTGAACATTGGGACACCAGATTCCCCAAAGAATGTTAAGATAGGTGCCCAATGTATTGATGAAGAAAAGTTAAAATTCACTGAGTTACTTAGTAAATTTCAAGATGTTTTTGCTTGGTCTTATGAGGATCTTCGTGGTTTTGATCCTTCTCTTATACAACATGCCATTCCTATCAAGGAGGGCATAAAACTAGTTAGGCAAAAACAAAGACCCATTAACCCCACACTTGAAGCAACTATTCAGAAGGAGTTGGAAAAACTCTTGAAGGTTGGGATAATTTTCCCTGTTAAGTATTCCAAGTGGGTTTCCAATTTGGTTGCCGTTCGGAAAACAACTGGTTAGATCTGATTGTGTGTTGATTTCAATGCATTGAATATAGCGAGCATAAAAGACCATTTTCCTCTCCCTAATATGGAAATGATTTTGCAGCAAGTTGCAGGGTCACAGGTGATGTCCTTACTTGACGGTTTCTCTGGTTATAATAAGATCAAGGTAAAAAGGACAGATAAATACAAAACCATTTTCATTACACATTGGGGCACATTTGCTTATGAACGCATGCCTTTTGGCTTATCTAATGCAGGTGCAACTTTCCAAAGAGCTATGCAGATAGGTTTTGACGATCTGATCGGTAAGATTATTCAGATTTATCTTGATGAATTGACTGTATATTCAAAGACCCGATTGGATCATTTTGGCCATCTTAGAAAGGTTCTCATGCGATGTAGGAAATTCTACATTTCTTTAAATCCATCAAGTCCATTTTCGGTGTTACCAAGGGCAAGCTCCTTGGGCATATTGTCTTTGATTCAAGAATAAGAATAGATCCTGAAAGGATTGCTGCTATCCTAAATCTTCCTGCTCCTACTTCCAAAAAGGAGGTTCAAGAATTTATGGGCATTATCAACTTTGTCTGTAGGTTTGTTCTTGATTTTTCTATAATGGTAAAACCAATTCACAATCTTCTCAAGCAATATCACTCCTTTTCTTGGAGTGATGACTTTGAAAATTCTTTTGTAAGGATTAAGAAGGCAATCAGTTTCGCACCAGTTTTGGAGAAGCCAAATTTTGAGAAATAGTTTATTATATATACTAATGCCACAGAGGAAGCAATATATGCTATCCTCATACAATCTGATGACCAAAATAATGAAAAACCATTAGCTTACATGAGTCAAAGCTTATCAGATGATGAATTTAAATATTCTTATATTGAAAAACATGCTTTTTGATGCAGGAGCATCGCCAACAACAAGCGAGCGGGGGACAAACACCAACACATTTTGGCACATGATGAATTGTTTGAAATGTTTTGAAGTTTGATACGCCAAACATAAATGAAACAATTAAGAAAGGGCATATTTGTAGATTGTAATTAGACCTTGAACGTCCCGCTCTCGTCTGAAGGGCTAAGAGGCATTTATGCTAGTAAATGTAAGTAGGTAGCTTTGAATTCTTAGATTAGACAGTTTTAGGAGTCAGAGGGAAAATGGATATAGACACCCTCACTTGTATCATTGTAACATTAGTAGCATAATCAATCAAGAGAGCATAGAGAAGAAGAAGCAGAAAACTGTGTAGAAGAACCCATGCACAGAAGTTCTGAGATTAATATATGAAGCTTGATTCAGACTCATGGTGTTCAAATACTTTCTGTGTACGCATGATTGAATGTTATGCTCATGCTTGATACTCTCTGTTATGCATTTGCTTTGATGCATGAATGTATGATTTCATATTTAATGTCTGAAATCTGAAGAGAGGGAGAGTAAGGAACGAGTTTCAATTGTTTCTCTGTCTGAGCAAGAGTTTTCCTGCAAGGAGTGCAGTGAAATTGTCCGCAAGGTGTGCGTTGACAGAAGTCATAGTTTGTCTCTACAAGCTCAGGAGAGATAACATTGTTCTCATTCTCGTAGAAGTGCAAGTTAAGCACAGGAGCCATGCAAGGTGTGCGTAGACCGAGTAGATTCTCAGAGGTTGCAATCTAAGGGAAGAATTGAAAGACTGCTGCTGCAAAGAGAGTGCGCAGAGTTTAAGAATTCAAATACTTGGAAGTATTTGAAGAATTGCCACAAAGAGTGCATGTAGGAGTCTTTTTGAAGACTCGAGTTGTGGAGAAAGTTTAGGAGAGATAGAGTCTTCGAAGTTGTCGAAGAAAAGCTTAAGAGGGATAATGCCTTGAAGTGTCAGAAGGAGGCAAAGCGACATTGTTTACTAGTGGATAAGTTTCGTGAAGGCGTACTTGTTCATTTCGCAAGAGTCCTCAAGGAGGCACTGGATGGTCGGAATTCTCCGTGGAGAATTCGTGAAGTCCCGAGGGCCATCGAATCGTGTAGAAGAGCAGGGGAGTTACGGTTTAAAACCTTTGCATCAATATTCGCAAGGTTGCAAAAGGCGAAGTCACGAAATCGCGAAAGAAGCTGAGCCGTCCGTTAGAAGGAGGACACATGTCGCGAGATTACCTGTATCGGGGATTCGGACCTCGGAGGTAAGAAATATAAGTCCTTCAATTTCATGAGTGGCGAAGTCGCGAGAGAATCCCAGCCGTCCATCGGAGGAGGACAGGTGGCAGAGATCAAGGGATATTGCGAACTCAGAGGTTCGCAAAGTGAGAGCCCAAAGATTAGGTGCTCCAAGTCATGAGTGGNAACACACATCACCTATTGAAAGGACTCAACACTCCCCTGACTTCTCGCATCTCGGGGATTTGCGAGATAAGGGCACAAGAGTTCGACGCCACAACTTGTGAAGTGGCGAGTAGCGGGAGGGGCTAGCGCTTATCCTAGCCGGTGGTCATGAATGGAGGGCCCTGATAGAGGGGAGCTATACCCTTTCGTGATTTTGGGTTTCGTGAGATTTGAAAGCAAGAGGCGGGAGCCACGACTCACGAACTCGCGATTTGCGAGTTGCGACAAGCACTTTTGGAATTGGGGCCTTGGTCATAGCATTGTGGTCACACGGAGAAGGCAGAGCTCGCGCCTAGTATCGTTTGCATAGGGGAGCTTCCGAAAAGGACCTGTGGATCGATTGAATTGAGATTCCAGTAAGGAATTGAAAGAGATGATTCGGCTCAAAGTCGAACCTGAACGATCCTGTGAGTGGATCTCGGCCCGAGGGCTGATAGGTCTACATCATAGTTTCTCGAGAGTGGGATGCTTTACATTTATACATTGCAAACAACCTTGATTGGAAGTAGCATTGGATACAATATACTGAAGAATACTTTGGTAGGTTATCGTTGGAAGGGGTGAGTAATATGATTAAAATAGCTCATCGTCATCAACATAAATTTCCTAATCTTACATCAAGGGAAGTTGATTTAGCCTTTGGTTTAAAAGATGAACAGGCAAGTAAAATTTTTTACCCACATTTTCCTAGTTTTTTCCCAATTTTTCAATGTATTTAGTTTGTTTAATTTTTGAAATATATATTTACTAAGTCCTATATGAGGTTTATTAATTGGAAATGTATTTTTTGCTTGTTGTCCATGTTGTAGTTGAAACATCACAAGGCTATGTGGTGTAATGGTCGTACATTTCGTATCAAAATGTCGGTTGATAAGATCAAAACCTTGAATTGTGGGATAAATGCAGTGTTTAAGGTCACCAACATTTCCTCTAGAAGTGACATAAATCTGGAAGAAACTGAGAATAGGTACTATGGACATTTGGAGGATATAATTGAGTGTGATTTTAATTCCTTTAAAATAGTTTTGTTTGAGGTTAAATGGTACAGGCTACGAATGCATGAACGTGATCCTTAAAGAACTATTATTGATCATGATAATGGAATTTCCATGGTTAATACAAGGGAATTTGAACCAGGTACAGAGCCTTATGTTCTTCCAAGTCAATGTGAGCAAGTATTTTACTCAGAGGTACTTGGTAAAGCAGGTTGGTCATACGTTGT
>JZKD02S1453031.1:0-10945 GCA_000966675.3 Picea glauca
TCTGGCTTCCGCTATCAACAATAAAATGCAGCGGGGTCCCCCTCACCCACATATTTGAATGAAAAAGGTGCTCCCCCTCTTCAGGATCTATTGGTTCTTCTGTTTGAATTGTTGCGGTCATGACAATAGTAGTGGGGTTTGCGTCAATGATCTGTCCTTTACCAGCATTTTCAGAATCAAATTTTGAATCAAGGTTCGACTCCTTGTCTTTGATCTCAGCCACCAATGACTATTTTGAGCGACATTCATTGGTGTTGTGCCAGGGGATTTTGTGGAAATCGCACCATTTTCCAGTGTCCTTTGTCTTCCCATGACCCTTATTTTCCTGTGCCTTGGACTGGTTTTTAGGAGACTATTTGTTAGGGTCGTCTTTGTCATACTTTGGTTGTTGCAGATTTGCAAACCCGAACTCTTGTTTGTTCTGGTGCTTAAATTTCTGCTTGATTTTAACATCATATCGATAAGCAACACCGAGTGATGAGATGTCTAGAAAATCCATTTCAGTTTGGATGTATCTATGTAGAGCCCCACGGTATTTCAAAACCAAATGTCGTTCAAAGTCTTTGATACTCATATTGGTGTGCAAGGTATGGAAGGTATTTGAGAAATAACCTTCTAGCATATTTAACCATTTGTCTAGGGCTTTTGCATCTATCTGTCATTCAAATACAAGAATATCAAAATTAACTTGTACCTTGAAAGGCAAGGTTCCTCCAAAGTGGTTTCTTGATGAATATGTGCATGTTGCTATCGACAGGCGTTGAAGGATGTGGGAAAAATTCTCCATCATTTTGTCCCTCTGTCACATGAGAGCTTGCTCAAGCAACAGATTGATAGGATCGTCTGCTCCATCTTTTTTCTTTTCTTTTTCCATTGAGGGTTTCTTGGGCATGCGAGAGTGATTTTCCTCAAGAGAGACAAGCTTGAGACCCAAATTGCTATACTCGGACCTCATCAGGGACATGCACTAAAAAAATGATCAAGAACAGCCTGCTCTGATACCACTGATCTAGATTATTTTCGGCACGAAATGAGAGCAGAGATATAATAAATAAATGCACAAAGATATCACAGATATCCAATAATATAACATAAATGTATCAGAGATGCAACCATAAACATAGAGATACAATAATACACAATTTCTATTAATGAAATAAATGTATAGAGACTATAAAAATACAGAGTGAAAGACTCACTAGAATGGTGGCAGCTTATCTCTGAGAAGAGATGTGACGGCTACTTGCATTCGCAAGAAGATGATTACAATGAGGCTCTAAAGGCCTTTTCACAATAAGTAGGAATTCCAAAACCCTATACATCCCAAAACCTAACCCTAGGAGATGAAGCGCCAAAATTCATGTGAGCCATGTTTGGGTAAGTTGGTGCATCAACTTCTCGGGGTCGTAACTTTTGCATACGATCATCGTTTTAGGCGTATGATAGCCCGTTGGAAAGGTATCGTCAAGGAGATTAATTTTGGAGGATAAATCATGCCTTTGAATATCATTGAGAATCTCAATCCATAAAAACCTTCATTTAGGCCCTCTAAATGGCCTCAGAAGTTAAAAACTGCTAAAAATAGTAAATTGGCAAAATTGCCAGAAAATTATTTTGAGTCAGTTGGAAAAGGTGGGTGGCCTTCTATATCCACCTAGATCATATACCTTCTTGGAGACTTGTTTCTTGCATGTTGATGGATATTTCTTGGTAGACAAGGGTTTTGCTTGTTTTCTATTGGAATTGATAAGCAATTTTATTAATATTGATGGTAATTTCTACTTGTTTCAAGGTTATTATTGTCTAAAAACCATTGGAGGAGTATAAGGACATACACTCTCCACCAATTCCATCATATTTTGTGTTGGATAAGTCATTTTTAAAGGTTGTTAGGAGGAGTAAAAGGGCTTACACCCTCCTAGATTTACCTTGTTGGATTTGCTTTCTCTAGGGAGTAAAAGGGATTACACCCCTAAAGAAGTAGTAAGTCTAAATATTACATCCAAGACTCCATAACCCAATAGATAAGGAACTCATCTACTTGCATTGGAGAAATAAAATCATTGTATTGAAATACATGATTCTTTTGGAGATATGGCATTT
Organism: Picea glauca; assembly: GCA_000966675.3. Lineage (NCBI taxonomy): Eukaryota > Viridiplantae > Streptophyta > Pinopsida > Pinales > Pinaceae > Picea > Picea glauca. The sequence goes on from JZKD02S1453031.1 coordinate 2,104, forward strand.
GTTCAAATTGGAATCTTTTCTTAGTGCCACAAGCTTGCTTGAGCCACTAAAGCGTATACCTTAGCCTTGTTATTATCTTTATTTAGTTAATTAAATGATACATCCATTAGGGATGTAACAAAACACTCTTAAACTCTTTCTTTACTCACTAATCTACCATTGAAATTTGCTTACAAACTGCCATATTAATTCTACTTATCATTGGCTATCTTTTGGGTGGATTGTTTGTTGATTTTGGTGGATAGATATTGTTGTTGTAGAAATAATTTGATACAGCCATAAGGCTTCCCTAATACTTTGCTGATAACTTTATTTAACAACCCTATTTTACCGTCATAGCTTGTTCTTAAGTATTGGAAAATTATCTACATGTTCAATACTTGATCGTCCAATAAACATTTGATGTTTTTGATGGTTACTTCTATAGTTAACAATTGTTTCCATTGTTGACATATATATTTGTTTACTACTACAATATTAGGACAACAAGCTTCACTTTCTTGTCCCATTAAATATTTGGCTTATATTTCGATCAATTGTCTTGTCTCAGGCAGGTTTAACATTATCTTGTAGGTACACAACACTTTGGCAAGCTCCCTTGATCAACAAGAATTGTTTACAAGACTCTTTCCATTTCCAAACTTGACCTATATGGGTTTCATTGGTCATTCTACTACTTTCCATCTCAATCCCCCTAGGGTTACTGGGATTCCCCCCTTGTGGTGACTTATCATCACTAAAGTGAGGGGAGTATCTATCTAAGATGATAGTGGGTAGTTACTCCCATAATTGTCTCACTATTTTGGATTGGGTAGGGATTTTCCCAACCTACAATATGTGTGATAACACATACCACACTTCATTTTTTGGGATTGTTGCATGAAAGCATAGATGTCGGGATCTCATTGAAAAAAAAAAAATACCAACATTCAACTAGGCTCCATTGACTGTTAATATGGACTGGCTCCAAGTCTAAGAGGGATGGGAATGAACATTGATTACAAAATTTGGATCTAGAGATTGATCAGAGCTGAGAGTAAATGAATAGACTTTTTATTGTGTGAACAAGTGAGAAAGAAACTAGAGACAAATCCATACCTAGAGCAAGAACCGGTAGCTAAAGACAAGAGAAAGATCCAGAGCCAAAGTCAAAGTTGTAGCCAAAGCCAAAGTTAGAACCATGTTCTAGAGAAATAGACAGAAGGCACATTGATCTAGATTGGAGACCAAAAATATTTTCGATGGGGAGGTGTGATTTGAAATGAATCCCAACAAGTGAATAGTTGTAAGACTCACCTGCAAGTGTAATTATATGATTAATGAGGGTTAGATAAACTATTAAGGACAATGCAAATCTAAAAGTAAATGAAACAAAAGAGAGAAAAAGGATAAATAAATGGAAAAAAATGATAATAGGAGAGAAAACACCAAGGAATGAAAAATGAAAGGATAGGCTTGTTGGCCTTCTCATTACACTAATTGACGCAGCCGCACCCACAGGCATGCTCGCTCATAGGATCTTCTTCTTCTCACGGCCCGAAAAACTCAATGTCCTTATGTTTCCCTATCGGGAAATCTGCACCCACAGAATCCTCCGTAAGATCCCCTTTCTTTGCTTATCAGGGAATCGGACTTCACGATTTCGTGATGTCAAAGATCGAACACTGGGCTCTCGAATCCCTGAGACCCGATGGCCAATCAATGCTGAATTTTCTCTTTCCTCTATCATAAATTTTCCTGTCACGATTTCGATACTCGCGATACCAAGCAACTCGTCTTACCGATTCCCGATGCCCGATACACCGAAACTCCGACGCCCATGTGCGAGTTGAATTTTCCACTTCCCGTCACTTCTATCAGGATATCAGACTTCGCGGGATCGCGAGTCCTGATGTCAATGGTTTCAGGACTTTACTTTTTCTGAACCCCGATACAGTGTGCCACTTGTCCTCCACTAACTCCTGCGGCCCCCACACTGTTTACGTCACCGTCGGGATATCGCGGGTCGCGATTTCAAGCTGCAAGAATACTCTACCCTCGAAACTCCCGATACTCTGAACCCTGACTTCTTTGGACCTTCTAACACGCATCCCAAATGATGGACGGTTCTGAGCTCGTAGGGATATCGCGGATCGCGATATTGCAATTCCCGTTGAAATACTTTGGAGCTTCGACTCACGAAACCCCGATACACGATATATGTGTAAATCCAATGACCCTCGTGGTCTTGATCAATGGCTCCACCCCTCCTGAGCTTGGAACCTTTTGGGAATACGTCACCTTATCTTCCCTGCACCTTTCCCAGATCTAACGGATTGCAGTGATTCGTGAATTCTCCCTGGGGAACTCCGATCGTCTGTTCCTTCCTCCACGAAGACTTGTTCACCTGCGCGCAAACTTGCAGTGCTGGATCGAATACTTAAACACAGCTTCTCTGTGCAGTCCTTCGACGAATTCAAGGACCTATCCTTCCTGAGATTTGCTAAGACTCTGAGCCTTAGAGAAGACTTCTTTCATGCACCCCTTGCGGAAACCCTTCAACATGTCTAAGTGTTGAAGTCTCTTTCGACTCTGTGCACACCTGCAGTAGCAGTCCTTCAATACCTCACTCAGGTTCACACCCCCCAAGACTTTTATCTGGTCTGCGCACTCCTTGCACGGTTCCTGTAACTCAACTTCACTTCTGGGTGAACAAGAATCAAAGTTATCTCTAATTGAAACCTCTGTCAACGCACTCCTTGCGGACTCTTCAACTGCACTCCTTGCAAGAATTCTCTGTTCTCAATTAGAGAAACAATTGAAATTCATTCCTTCTTCCTTTCTGATTCCAAACTGAACATGAAATCACATACACAACATATAAAAGAAAATGTATAACAGGAAAAACAACCACTCATGAGCATAGCATTCAACACACATACACAGAGAATAACACAAAAGCCATGAATCTGAATCAATTTCTTTTATTAATTCAGGATCTGTACATGGGTGTTCTTCTACAATTCTCTGTATGCTCTTGCTCTCCCTCTTCTCTTCTATGCTCAGGCTTATGTTACAATGATACAATGAGGGTGTCTATATCCATTTTCCCTCCGTCTTTCTAAAACTGTCTAATCTATGAATTAAAATCCTATCTACCAGCATTAACTATATTAAATGTCGTCTATCTACTAAAGGACGAGAGCTATCCACTCAAGGTCCATTACAATATATAAAGTGCACCTTATTAAATTATCACATTAATGTCTGCACAACAGTTCCAAAGTATTTTCAAAATTTGTGCTGGCTTGTCTAGCTGTCCAATGCTTCCGCGCTGGCTCGCTTGATTAGTTGGCGATGCTCCTGCATCATACTCCCTCGCTTGAAAAAATTTCATGGGCTCCTTTCCATGAGCTCCTGCACGGTATGTCCATGCTTCTGTATCTCAGCTTCAGTCTCCCAGTTGACATCTTCAACTGGATGATTCTTCCACTTGACCAGATACTCGAAGTACTTCTTTCACCTGGTCTTCTTGCTCACTCTCTTGTCAGGTATGCATTCTATCTGCGGCTTCTCTGCAACTGGCATTTGTTTCATCCATTGGATCACTGGCTCCTCTGTTCCAGTCTCTGCTTCTCCAGCCCTGTATGGGTATAAATCTGTGATATTGAATATCAGAGATATTCTGATCCCATCTGGTAGCTTGATCTTATAAGCATTTTCCTCCAATCTCTTCAAGACCTTACATGGCCTGATTTTCTTTATCTTTAACTTATTGTATGTTCCCTTCAGGAACCTTTCCTTTCTCAAGTGTGCCAGAACTAGATCACCAACTTCAAACTAAAGTTATCTCCAATGTTGATATGTTCTGCGCTTCTATTCCTGGCTTGATTTCAACAACTGCCCCTTCACCCTGCTGTGAAGTTCCTTCATTGCCTCAACGAATTCTTCTGCACTAGCGCTGCTAGTTGCAGTCTATTCTGAATCCCTCAGTTCAAAAACTCCTCTCAGCTTCATCCCATAGACAACTTGAAATGGACTTTTTTATGTACTCTGATTCACCGAGTCATTGTATGCAAACTCTGCCTGTGGCAATATACTGTCCCACTGGCTATGGTGTTCTGTCACCAAGCTCCTCAACAAGTCTCCCAGACTTCTGTTGACCACTTTCGTCTATCCATCCGTCTGAGGATGATAAGAAGAACTAAACGCCAAGTTAGTTCCCAGCTTCTTCCATAAGGTCCTCCAAAAATTCCCTATGAATTTAGTGTCTCTGTCCGAAACTATACTTCTCGACAAACCATGAAGTCGAATGACCTCTTTGAAGAACAGATTTGCGATGTGAGTCACGTCACTGGTTTTCTGGCATGGGATAAAATGTGCCATCTTGGAAAACCTATCCACTACCACAAAGATTGAATCAACACCTCTTTGTGTCCTTGGTAACCCCAATACGAAATCCATGTTGATCGCTTCCCACAGCCTCTCTGGTATGGGCAATGGCTGATAAAAACCCACATTCTGCTTACTTCCCTTCGAATTCTGGAAAATCCTGCATATGTCTACAAATATTTTGACATCTGACTACATCCTTGGCCAAAAGTATGATTCGCTCAGCTTTTCAAATGTTTTTTCATGACCGAAGTGTCCTGCTAATCCTCCATTGTGTTTCTCCTTTAATAGATTCTCCCTCATGGAGCAATTTGGAATGCACAATTTATTGCCTCTGAACAATAATCCTTCTTGGATCATATAGTCTATCCAAGGGATTCTATCTCTGAGAACTGGATTCTCAGCTGCTTCATATGCTTCTTTAAAATCTGGATCTACTACATACATGTCCCTGAGATCATCAAAACCCAATGTTTTGACTCGGAACTCCTATAACAGCAAACACTTCCTGCTCAAGGCATCAACCACTTTGTTAGCAGTACCCGAGATGTGTTTAATCACAAATGTGAAATTCTGCATATACTCTACCCATTTTACATATCTTTGATTCAACTTTTCCTGTTGAGTCACAAACTGCAGTGCATGATTGTCACTATACAAAACAAATTCTTTTGGGATCAAGTAATGCCTCCACTTCTTCAGTGCCTGGATGATAGCATAAAATTCCTTGTCGTATGTGGAGTATTTCACCTTTGCCTCATTCAAATTCTCATTGAAATATGCAATCGGTCTATCTTCCTGACTCAAGACCGCTCCTATGGCAAACCCGCTTGCGTCACATTTTACTTGAAATGTCTTTTGAAAATCTGGCAACACCAGAATTGGTTGTTCCGTGATCTTTCATTTCAATAGATTGAAACTCTTCTCAGCTTCTGCTATCCAGTGAAAAGATTTATGTCTTTTCTTCACTGTGTCCATCATTGCTGCACTAATCCCACTGAAATTTCTGATGAACTTCCGGTAGAAACTAGCCAGTCCATGAAAACTCCTCACCTCAAAAATATTTCTTGGTGATGGCCAATTCTTAATCACTTCTATCTTATCTATATCCATCCTCAACTCATTCGCCGAAATAACAAACCCCAAATAAATGAGTTATGTCTTCATAAACGAGGATTTCTTCATGTTTATCAACAACCTCTCCTGCTGTAGCTTCTTCATCACTGTAGCTAAATGCTTCAGATGTTCTGCCTTTGTCTTACTGAAAATCAGTAAGTCATCCAAATACACAATGACAAATTTCCTGATGAAATCCCTCAGGACTTCATTCATCAACCTCATAAAGGTACTCGACGCATTCGTCAAGCCAAACGGCATGACTAGCCATTCATACAAACCTTTGTTTGTCTTGAATGTTGTCTTCCATTCATCACCCTCTCTCATGCGAATCTGGTGATATCCACTCTTCAAATCAATCTTTGAAAAAATTTTGGCCCCGCTCAGGCAATCCATCAGATCATCCATCCGTGGCAATGGAAACCTGTACCTGATGGTTATCTTGTTGATTTCCCTCGAGTCGGTACACATTCTCCAACTTCCATCCTTTTTTGGACTGAGTACCATTGGAACAACACATGGACTCAAGCTTTCCCTGACCAATCCTTTGTCCAACAACTCCTGGACCTACTTCTTAACCTCTTCATTCTCCTGCGGCGTCAGCCTGTACGCGGCTTTGTTAAAAAAACTAGCTCTTGGTAGGAGATCAATGTGATGACTCACACTCCTCATTGGTGGCAACGAACGAGGTAATTCGTCCACCACAATGTCAGCGAACTCTTCCAGTAGTTCCTAAATCTCCTCTGGTAGATCATCCACTCTTGTGCTAGTCAGAACAATCCTCGGCTTTCTGACCACAAAGAATTGTGGATCTTCTTTCTTCTTCACCTCTGTAAGAAGCTCTTTCCCACTCATGAGAAGTATTGTGTTGCTTACTTCTGGCTTCACCTCCTTATCCTTTATCGGAAGCAACATGTGTGTCCTCCCATTCTTCTCCAGGGTGTATGTGTTCATTCTCCCGTCATGAATCACATTTCTATCATATTGCCATGGTCTACCCAACAATAGATGAAAAACATCCATGGGAATGACATTACAGAGTACTTTATCATTATACCCTTCTATTTTGAATTCAACTAAACACTGTTTAGTAACAGTTACCTGGTGTCCCTTCTGTAGCCATGAAACCTTGTATGGGCTTGGATGATCAGTTGTCTCCAGCTCTAGCTTCTCTACCATCTCCGTAGATACGATATTATATGTGCTACCACTGTCTACGATGACCTTGCACACCCTGTCCTTGGTCTTGCAAGCATTCCTAAAAAGTCTGGTCCTTTGGACTGAGCTTTCCACCTCCTTCTCGGGTGTTAAGAGAACTTTATGCATCATCAGCGATCTTCCACCTTCTGTGTCTTCTGCCTCAACATCACGCCTCTGTGCCTCAGTGATGTGAGCTTCTCCAATGTCCTTCTTTTTCTCTAGACACTCATAGGACTTGTGCCCATTCTTTCCACATGTGAAACATGTGATGACTCCACCTCTTCCTCTTTCTCTACCTCTGGTACGAGGAAAAGTGTTGTTATCAGCATAATATCCTCTTTGTTCATTATGCTACCCTCTCTACTCTGCATATTGCTACCCTCTCTATGAACTTCCACCCCTCTCTGTACGAGTCTGAGGTTTCTTCCATTCCTCCTTGGACTTCTGGTATTTGTCCTGGGTAACTACTTTACCTCTAGGATGACTTCTGCCTCGACCCCTCTGACTTTGTTTTCGGCTCAGCTTCTCCTCATCTTTCAGAGCCATTTGATAAGCATCCTCCACCGTTCGGATGGTAATCATGCTCATCTTGTCCTGGATATCATATCTCAGGCCATTCATATACCTGGCAACTTTCTCATCATCACTCTCCCGATGACCTGCCCTGATGTTCAGTCGATAGAATTCCTCAATGTATTCTTTCACTGTCGTCAGCTTTTGTCTCAGGTTCTGCATCTTCCTGAACAGAGTAATTTGATAGTCTCTTGGGATGAATTTCACCTTCATCTTCGCGATCATCCTGTCCCAACTCTTGATCTTTTGCTTGCCCTTGTAGCGTCTATCTTCTTGTAGTTCATCCCACCACAATGCTACATGTCCTTTCAAGTGTGTAACAAAATGCTTGACTTTCTTATCTTCTTCGACGTCTTCGTAGTCGAAATATGTGTCGAGAGCTCTAATCCAATCTAGAAGTTCTTTCGCATCCAAGTTTCCCTCGTAAAATGTAATGTCCATTTTTGCTTTTGCACCCATCTGCGCAATAGCTTTGATCAAACGGTCATTTGATGCATCTTCGGCTGCAACTTCCTCTTCGTGTTCAGCCTCGACTTCGCTTTCTGAATCGCTGAGATTTCCCACACTGGCTGTGCGTCTTTACGCTGTCTCTATGTCCTCGAGTCTCGCTCGGAGATCACGCATTTGTCTCTCCATTTCTGGATTGGTTACTTGCCTGCCCCTTCTCCTCGTGTTTTCTCTTTCCTCTGGATCAGGTGACTGTCTGTCTCTCCTTGGCGGCATGGTGAATTTCCTTCTTCTCTGCTATGGAAAGCAAAGAAATTTTCTTGCTCTGATACCACTCTGACACAACTGCACTCGCAGGCATGCCCGCTCATAGAACCTTCTTATTCTCACGACCCGAAGAACTCAACATCCTTCTGTTTCCCTATCGGGAAATATGCACCAACAGAATCCTCCATAAGATCCCCTTTCTTTGCTTATCGGGGAATCGGACTTCGCGATTTCGCGATGTCAAAGATCGAACACTGGGCTCTCGAATCCCTGAGACCCGATGGCCAGTCAATGCTGACTTTTCTCTTTCCTCTATCGGAAATTTTCCTGTCGTGATTTCGGTACTTGCAATACCAAGCAACTCGTCTTACCGACTCCCGATGCCCGATACGCTGAAACTTCGACGCCCACGTGCAAGTTGACTTTTCCACTTCCCGTCACTTCTATCGGGATATCGGACTTCGCGGGATCGCGAGTCCTGATGTCAATGGTTTCGGGACTTTACTTTCCCCGAACCCCGATACGGTGTGCCACCTGTCCTCCACTAACTCCTACGGCCCCCACACTGTTTACGTCACCGTCAAGATATCGCGGGTCATGATTTCAAGCTGCAAGAATACTCTGCCCTCGAAACTTCTGATACTCCGAACCCCGACTTCTTTGGACCTTCTGACATGCGTCCCAAATGATGGAAAGTTCTGAGCTCGTCGGGATATCACGGATCGCGATATCACAATTCCCGTTGAAATACTTTGGAGCTTCGACTCACGAAACCCCGATACACGATATACGTGTAAATCCAACGACCCTCGTGGTCCTGATCAATGGCTCCACCCCTCCTGAGCTTGGAACCTTTTGGGAATACGTC
>JZKD02S1453042.1:0-10945 GCA_000966675.3 Picea glauca
ACATGAATAAACATATAAGTTCAATGAAATTTAGATTGCAAAGCATTACTAAACTAATGGAATTAGGGTAGTGAAAGAAGAGAATGGCCCTACTTTGGTTCCTTCCCACTTTGTTTATGTAGCCTCAATATTCCATCAAGATCTTTGTCCCCTCAATATAATTATTATTAATGAGCAAGAGAGGCATCACCACAACCCTTTGGTGTAATTAAGGGAGAAATATAACAACATAATGATGATATGGTTGTATTGATATGTAATTTTTGGGATTTTGGGGATGATTTGGTTCTTGGCAAGGCACGATGAGATGATTTTACATGCTAATCTTGGATGAAACCTAGTCAGATGTGGTTTTGCTACGAGATTTAACCATATTTTTATGTTTTTGGGAGTTGATGAGGTTCACTTTGATTACTCATACCTTAATTATGTGGAAAGGATATGATTTCATATATGTGTCTTCAACTATTTTCCCAAACTTATATAGGAAATATTATAGATAGGTTTACACTAATCATTGAAGCTATGCTTAGTGTATTTTTATACCAGTTTCATCTTTGGATTTAATATTATCAATTTTTCTAATTTCCCTTCACTATTTTTCCTATTATAACATGTAGTAGAGTTATTGGTTATTAGATCAAGTAGTTTTTATAGAGTAGTTCATGATATCCAAATGAAATCAATGGATGTGATGTGTTTAAAAATACAGAGCACTAACCAAGATCATGCTTATGCTTGAGCTTGAACTACACACGCAAAACATTACAATAACTAAGATAATAATAATAATAATAATCTAACTTTAAGGTGCCAAGCTAGACACCAAATTGATGTATGATACCCCCTTGGTTGTGGGATAAGGGACCCCCCTCCGTGCAATGATTTGACTGCTAAAGTCTACGAAGGTATACATACCCTACCCCCTTCTCGATTTGAACTTGTGACCTCTTAGGAGGAAACACTTGTTCTTAACCATTAGGCCCACTCTGGTTGTATAACCATCGTAGATCCAACTCAACTACGGATCTATCATGCACCTAGAGGGATCAAATCCCTCAAGGTGAAAACCTTTCCTCAAGTTTTGTGTTCTAAAAAGAGGTTTGCACCTTGAGGGATTTGATCCCTCTCGACACATGATAAATATAGAGTTGAGATGGATCCACCTTGGTTCCTAACCTTTCCTAAGGTCCCATAGATCAAATTTGGTATCTATGGATGTTAATAATCATCATCATCATCATCACACACACACACACACACACACACACACACACACACACAAGTTGTCAACTTCATATTGAACATGGAAGGAATTGCAAACCTCCTTCATATGATAAATACACCATTGGAATGTTTTAACATACGAATTTTTAAACTTTCAATTGCTTTCTAAATTTAAGGAGAATATGTGGTGTGCTAAAGAATAAGTGGATAAAAAGAAATTAAGATACTACAAGGATGTGGTCAACCCTAATTTAGAAGATAAAAAATACCTCTTAGTTTTGAGAAGTGCAAAGAAGAAAATCAACATTGCTAAAATAAAAACAAACTTTCACCAACTACATAGTGAAATTGGGCTTTGGACAATTCCCAAAACACAATGGGATGAAAGAATCTGTCATCTTTGTGACACTATGATGGTAGAAGATGAAAAACATTTCCTCTTAGATTGCCCTGCCTATACCCATATTGGATCCCAATTTAAAAATATTTGCCACAATACAAATCTCCCTAACCTCCTTAGTCATCAAAATTATGGTGATCTTGAAATACTTCTTGAATTCTTTTTGAGCATACAAATACAATTTTAAAGAAATCAAAGTAATCTTACCTTTTTAAGGTTCCATAGACCAATTGGTCTCATTGGAGGAGGTTAATCATCCTCATCACACACACACACAAAATTGATATTGAAATATTTTATTAAAGGTGGGCTTTAAAATAATTTATTTATGATTAGTATTGAATTTTGTTTTATTAAATATTGAAAGCATTATAATCTCTATATTTTTCTATTATTTTCAATTACTTTATATTTGTATTTCTCACACTTTTTCTATACATAAAGTTGAAATAAAAATATTTTATTTAAGAAAGATATTGAAATATATTATCTATCACATATATTGTAATATTTTTTTGTTGTTGATATTTTTAAATGTTACATGTCAATTTCATGTTGAGGGTGGAAGAAATTACACATCTCTCTCATACCAAGTTATGGAAAGCAATGTAATTCCAAAAATATTACTACTAGCACAACCATAAATTTTATAGTTGATATAGGCCGATAGGAATCATTAGTGGATATAACAATAGGAGTGATGGCAATTTTATATATTTCCCTCCCAAAATTAATGGTTAGGTTTTTTGTTAGTGCTTATTTATACTCTATCATTTTCTAGAGCTTAGTTTTTTTTTAATGCTTATCTATAGCCTATTCTTTTCTAGTATTGGTAGTCTCATTATATAACCATTATGATTACTTAAACAATAACCTACCATTACTATATTGTTAATATCAGAAAGTTAATTGTTAATATCACAAAGTTAACTAAAACTATATTGTTAATATCACAAAGTTAAAGAAACATTACAGTGTATATTGTTAACTAAAACTATATTGTTAATATCACAAAGTTAAAAAAACATTATAGTGTATATTGTTATAATTAGAGAGATTAAGATGGAATATGTTATTTAAATTATATTGTTAATATCACAAAGTTAAAGAAACATTATAGTGTATATTGTTATAATTAGAGAGATTAAGATGGAATATGTTATTTAAATGTTTTCTGTATTTGAACGTTGAAACCCTATGGTGGCTGGGATGAAAATGGCCATTCAACACTATGTAGGTAATGGCTATTCAATACTATGTAAGTATATTGCAGTTATTTAATAAAGATTAGGGTGTTACACAAAGGTTGGGGATAACTGCAACAACAACAAGCTCATGAAATGGAAAGGCACTTGAATTGAGAGGAATGAACAAGCTCATGAAATGGAAAAGTAATTGAATTGAGAGGAATGAAAAATACTTATATATAGAAAATAGTGAAAAATACTTATATATAGACAATAGTGTAGGTTAACAAGATGAAAAGCTAACATTATGGATGTGTTTTATGTAGATGAAAAATTGATCTGGTTTATCTTAAAGATTTATATTTAAATTGCAAACATCTATTTATAAACTTAAACTTATTTATATAAATGCAACCCTAAAAATTATTCACCCTAAAATTATTCATATCACTTTAAGATCATTAAAATCTCATAGTAATTGAAATTTAAATGCTGTTGAAATAGAAGAGAGTAAACACATAATTTTTTTTAAAAAACAACATTGAAGGAAAAGCATACACCAAAAGGATCTTACTTATCCAAATATACTGTCTGATGGGTCATTCCTGATGGGCTACTCACTCCTGCTCTAAAAACACTTATTCACTCCTGCTCTAAAAACACTTATCCTTGTCTTTCTCTCTACTGGCGTCTGCAATCCAGGGGCTTCAGAAACACTTATCCTTGTCTTTCTCCTACTCCAAGCCAGGTGCTTCAGATATCCAAGTGCTTCAACTATATGATTTCATGCTCTTGGCAATAGGGTTGTTGGAAAAACGTCCCAATATATGATTTCGGGCTCTTGGTAATCGTGTTGTTTGTAAAACGTCCCAAGCTTATGCAGCAAAAGATATATAATTTCATGGTGTTGGTAAAATATACAAAAGAAGAGTTACATTCACCGTAACCACCAGGGAAATAAAACGTGGTCATAATTATTTGATGTCATCCATAAATGCCAACCAAACGTAGCATCCAGCACACGGGCATCAGAACGCGAGGGTTAATTGAAACGCCAGCCTGGTAAAGTGAAAGGCCAGGACATGATGGTTAATTGAAACGCTAGACTGGTAAAGTGAAACGCTAGCCAAAAGTTAGAAACGAAATGCACGGTTAAAAACTACATGAGTAAAAAAAATTAAAAAATTAAAGGTTCACTGAAACCCAACATCTCCACGGAATCCTTAATTGAAAAGCTAGCTTCATAAAGTGAAACACCAACTAAACGTTAAAAACGAAATGCAACGAAATGCACACTTAAAAATCTTAACTAGTAAAGAAAAACAGTAAAAAACCTATGTTGCAAAAACCTATGTTGCATTGGTTTTAGGGATGGGGAAACGGTTAGACGGCTAGAGCACACCCTCAAATTTTTCAGGGGATGGCGGGTTGCAAGCTTGAAAGCATAACAAGCTATACTATACAGTATTATGCACAACCCTTACACTTGCCAATATTGAAAAAACTCGAGCAATTTAAAAAAGAGTCAAGTGACATTTCATTATTGGCTACTAGACAAGAGAAAAATGCAATTTAGCTTTAGGAAACTTAAGTGAGAAATGTTTCTATAGCAGTTTTTCTTACTCGTATTTCTTGTTAATGACAATTATGTTAAAACATAAAAGACATTCCCTTATCAATAGGTTTTGTAGATTTTTATGGTTGTGTTGAAAACCACTATAAAACACTTTGGTTCTATAAAGAGATTAGATTCATATTTCAGATTAAGAAGGTGATTGAATAATAATTTATTCAAACATTTAGTACCCAATCGAAGTCACTACTATCTGATTGTTTTCACAATGCTTGAGGTTGGAATGGTGGAAGCACTATAATTGAATGACTCCTGGAAACCCATGTAGAATATCTAAAAGCTAAGATGACCAGAAAAACGAGAAGAACAAGAGCAGTAACCATAAGGATCAACCCTTTGAAATGTTTCATTTCTTGTTTTTTTGACACGAAAACTTTGCTTCTTGTAACCTTGTTGCTGAAAATACAATATTTAAATCACCAAAAACCCAAATCAAAACCCATCATACAAAACCCATGTTTTGAGCTACAAAAAATCCCTGAAATCTACCTAGAACATCCTCAAACTCTGTCCAGAACGTTCCTGAAATCCGTCCAGAATGTCTTGGGGGCGGCCAGCAAGTCCCCGAGTCCCCAATGGAGTCCCCAATGGGTCCCCGTGCAACATAGTAAAAAACCAAATATGACCATTACAGGAAAAATGTAAATGTTAAAACTAAAGTAATTTTCTCTGGATTTGCTAAATTATGGTTTGAGGTAATTGATAAGTTGATCTAGTAATTTCTTAATCATGTTATGTAAAAGTGAAAAAGTAAATATGATGAATTGACTATTTCATAAATACAATAGAGTTAATTATGCAAATTTTATTCATCAATTTGAATGGAAGACTAAAAATATGCCAACTTCTTCAATTCCTAACCATCAATTCAAATTTTATAATTAAAAAGATGATTAATCTAACAATTTCAATAAAAGACATTGAGTAAATATTTACAATATACCAGAATATTTACAATACCATAATATACTAGAAGCACAACATTAAAAGTGCTAGTGGTTGAGTTCACTTACTAAATAGTGATAAATTAGCACAAACTAGTGGCTAAGAACGCCTAAAGTTTCACTGTATTAGGTTGATAAATGGAAAGTGGGAATTACACATTTTTACACTGATTTTTAATGTGATTAGGTAAATGTTAAAAAGTAAACATGCAAGAAAGTTATGAACAATAAATCTGATTCATTGATTTTGGAGGACAACTAAGAATATGCCAGCATCTTCAATGCAATGCATAGCCATCAGATTAGGGTTTAAGGTTAAATAAGGTTAAAAGATCATCATTAATTGTGCCCATTATCAATAGATGTACGCCTTTAGAGGTAATTAATTCTTCCTAGTAAATAAAACACTGAAATAAGCAAGCTTAACCACATATAAAACACCGAAGTAAGCAAGCTTAAACACATGGTGTCTGTACACCAACATGATGAAGCTACACGGATCCTGTTGTGACGCGATGGGTATTGTGCCCTAGTTTGTGGCAAGAACTGGAGTAATCGCTGGTGATCGTTTATGGTTGTGATGTTTTGGAATCAACTAGAATAAAACCAAATTAACCAAATTAGATCATGACTCTGTAAAGCCTAGCTACAGTAGAGGAAGCGTGTAAAGTCAAGAATGGATTAACTCACTATTTGAACTCTTTGGCAGATCTGAAACTATGTATCACTGCAGTGACTCGTACATGGCATAATTTCTAGACTACCGACAACAGAAGCTTGTTTTAAAGAGAACTACCGAACGAGTAGACAGTGTAGTCGACTAAAGCTGCAAGAAAATCAACCGCAGGACCTGTTAAGAGTAAACCAAGTCTTTACTCGTGCATTGTGTGGGGCATGATAGATGCTGTGTGGGGCATGATAGATGCTTTGAAGAAGTTTATTTATTTTATTTGTTGATTGAGAAGGATCGACTAGCCTGTGACTTCATCTAGACATCATCCAACCGCGAGCTTTGTCCTTGTAAACTGATGGATGCCCGGGAAATCTCTAGACAGTGAATATATTTGGAACACCCTATGCAGAGGCTTGTTTTTCATGTTGTATTCCCCTGGATATTGCGCTGGTGTGAACATATAACAGCCATCGTGGGTCAACTTGTGTAGTCGAATAGGTCATCTATTCTCTATGCATGTTATACTCTACTTCCAGTTCAGCTGGTGAGTGTTTTCTCTTAAAATACGCAGGAACAGTGTTCAATTCCTTTACTGCATTAGCTTCTTTTGTTAAATATACATTGATGTTACCCTTATAAGTCACATAATATATTACTCATGTTCTGTGTATTGGTCGAAAGCAATTGTAATTGCTGACAGTAAAGATCTTGAGTTCTTTTCTTGGTTGCATTTAAGTTAGTGCTGTGGATCAGAGGCTATTGCTACAGCAATGCATATTGCTCAATATGCATATGTATTGAAGACATATGTTTGGTTTTGTTTGGTTTATTAATTATATTAATGTTATCTTCAGTTTCTCAATGTTTTAATATTGAGAAAGATTATTTTGACAAAGTCAAAAACCTACCATTAGATTGAGATACTTGACTTCTTTGACAAAGTAAATTTTTAAAGCTTATTTTAAGATGGGTATGTTTAGATAATTAGGTTTCTTAATTATATTAATGTTCTCTTCAGTTTATCCATTTAACATTTAGAAAGACTATTTTGACAAAGTAATCCATTTAACATTGAGAAAGACTATTTTGACAAAGTAAAAAACAGATGGATATTGTTTAGATAATTAGGCTTCTTAATTATATTAATGTTATCTTCAGTTTATCCATTTAACATTGAGAAAGACTATTTTGACAAAGTCAAAAACCTATCAACAGATTGAGATACTTGACTTGCTTTGACAAAGTAATTTTTTAAAGCCTATTTTAAGATGAGTATTGTTTAGATAATTAGGCTTCTTAATTATATTAATGTTATTTTCAGTTTATCCATTTAACATTGAGAAAGACTATTTTGACAAAGTAAAAAACAGATGGATATTGTTTAGATAATTAGGCTTATTAATTATATTAATGTTATCTTCAGTTTATCCATTTAATATTGAGAAGACTATTTTGACAAAGTCAAAAACCTATCAATAGATTGAGATACTTGACTTGCTTTGACAAAGTAAAATTTTAAAGCCTATTTTAAGATGGATATTATTTAGATAATTAGGCTTTTTAATTATATTAATGTTATCTTCAGTTTATCCCTTTAACATTGAGAAAGACTATTTTGACAAAGTAAAAAACAGATGGATATTGTTTAGATAATTAGACTTTTTAATTATATTAATGTTATCTTCAGTTTATCCATTTAACATTGAGAAAGACTATTTTGACAAAGTCAAAAACCTACCAGCAGATTGAGATACTTGACTTGCTTTGACAAAGTAATTTTTTAAAGCCTATTTTAAGATGAGTATTGTTTAGATAATTAGGCTTCTTAATTATATTAATGTTATTTTTAGTTTATCCATTTAACATTGAGAAAGACTATTTTGACAAAGTAAAAAACAGATGGATATTGTTTAGATAATTAGGCTTTTTAATTATATTAATGTTATCTTCAGTTTATCCATTTAACATTGAGAAAGACTATTTTGACAAAGTCAAAAACCTACCAACAGATTGAGATACTTGATTTGCTTTGACAAAGTAAATTTTTAAAGCTTATTTTAAGATTGGTATTGTTTAGATAATTAGGCTTCTTAATTATAATTAATGTTATCTTCAGTTTATCCATTTAATATTGAGAAAGACTATTTTGACAAAGTAAAAAACAGATAGATATTGTTTAGATAATTAGACTTCTTAATCATATTAATGTTATCTTCAGTTTATCCATTTAACATTGAGAAATACTATTTTAACAAAGTAAAAAACCTACCAGCAGATTGAGATACTTGACTTGCTTTGAGAAAGTAAATTTTTAAAACCTATTTTAAGATGAATATTGTTTAGATAATTAGGCTTCTTACTTGCAGGTTTCTATCGTTGGGCTTTGTGAGGAAGTTGATTCTCTTCACGTAAATAATGTTTGGTTGTTTGATGAGTACCGAGACTTGAGGATAGATTATGATTTTTTTCTATTGCATGTGTTTGGGAAAGAGGACGTTATTCAAGGATTGAACCACTGCAAAAAAAAAATTGAAATTAAAATCAGTCAATTGAAAATTATTGAGAACATAGGTTATTGTTTGAAATTAAAATTAGTAAATTGAAAATTATTGAGAACATATGTTATTGTTGGTAGTGTTGATTATTGTAAGATGATGATGATGATGTGGCATTTTTTTATGCTTTGTTGACTACTAATGTAATTTCTCTTAGTTTTGAGAAACATATTAGAGGTATTGGGTCTTGACTATCGAAAAGATGGGATATACCGTAGGTGGACTTGGGAAGAGTGGACAAAGAATATTGATGTTCTGATTATTCCTTAGCTGTGAAGATATGGTGTAACTTCATGTTTAGATAGAGGTGGTTCTACTTCAACAACTATTTTATTTGTTGTAGGTCGAAATCCTTTTGGTTGTGCAAGAATTTGAGCATGCATATTTTGTTCACTAGGAATCAAACACTTTGCCATATAGCCATCGTAATTATAGGGATTTATCCACGAGTCAACATTCTTGGAATAATGGTAGTTATTCTTACATGGCTTTGCAGAAGAGGCACTAGAGAGAATTTTGGACGAGTGTCAACTACAAGGGTTGATTACAGTTGGATTGATGACTAGAACTAGTAATTCATGACTTCTTATATATGTATATAATTAAATGTACAACAATACAATTTCAAATTTTTGCTCTTTATTCTTGTTGATTGCTTGAGTCGATTGATTTGATTTCAGCTAGAGGTATTTTTCGACTGAGTTTTCAACCAAAAATATTGTTAGACATATCTATTGCTTGATGTTTTGTTTGACAATTGAATTGGATGACTTGTTGTATACCTGATTGATTGTTGTATTGCATTGAGATGTCTAGTCAATTAATTTACTAGGGCTTAATGTTGTTGATCTTGTTTGATATATAAATCCAATTGATGGTTTTGAGTCTAGTGCAACCAATTGAGTTATTAGTCCTTGTTGAAGGATAGCTATCCATAATTTGTTGACTTTATATTAGTTTGTCCTTTGACTACTAATGTTCAACATGATCCAAAGTTATGATCCAAAGTTTGTCATGTACTGTACTTTTTTTATTTGTACTAATTATATCTAAAGTTTATAGTGATCGATAATTCCAAAGTTTATAACCTTCTATTGTTCGAACAAAACTAAAAACATTATTTATTTATTTGTGCTATTATTAGTTAGTATTAGTCCTTTATATTTGTATTGAAATGTTTGCATGCCAAAGGTTTATATCATTGACATTTTTTTTGAGGTGCTTGAATAGGCCTTACAACTTAAATGTTTACATGACACGAGGACCTCAAACAGGCATGAAAACTTAAATGTTTGCATACCGAGAGGACCTTAGACAACCTGACAACCTTAAATGTTTATCTAAATAGGCTTCTCAGAGTACATTTTTCCTTGAAATTTTCCATACAATGTTGCAATGAATTTGGAAAATATTGTTGTCCACCGCTAGTTGAATAGGCATTGTATGTTTCATACTTCTTCTAGGCTTAGAATTCAATTTCGTCATCGTTGAAGTTACATACATTGTTTACTGGTTCGGTGGGTGCTTCTTCTTCGCTGGTTCATCGGTTGTTGCTTGTTGTTGTTGTTTGGTTCACAATTAGACCTGTGCTTCTGCCTTTCATCGTTTCAGAGTAAGTTTCCATGCCATAATTTTATTTTCTATTCTTTCTTTGATGTTCAGTGTAGTTTGCAAGTAAGAATGTTTGCTTATTTCTACTTGCATGCTCGTCATATGTTTCTTCTGTGCTTTGGCTGCAGTTTTGTAATCGTTAGAGATACATATGTTGTTTACTGGTTCGGTGGTTGCTGCTTGTTCGTTGGTTCGTCGGTTGCTGGTTGTTTTTGTTTGGCTCAAGTTTACGATTTTGGGGCCTTGGGGTTGCAGTTGGGCCTGTTCATGCTTTCTCTCTAGTTTGGTTCTTGATGTTTTCTTTTGTTTGCTTTGACTTTGCAAGGTTGGGGTCCTACGCCGATAGTTGGAGCTGTTCTTTTATTATTATTATTAATTTTTTTTTTGGGCGCTTTATGGTGTTCAGACCCTGCACCCACGAGTGGAGATGCGGTTGTGTTATTTGTCGTGTCTGGCGAGGTCGAGATCTGTTCTGCTCTAATATTTTGTTGATACTTCAGTGTTGACATGATAGAAAATAGTGGCATAAAAAATAATTGGACAACTACATGTGCAATTGCAATATCCGCTGTTTTTTTGTTAAAATAAAACATGCGCAAGCTGCACTTATAAACCATGTATAGTGGAATGTGCCCATATCACAATACATGTTCTTTATCCTCTACACAGATTGGTGTGACTACGATACAATTTGTCTTGTACTTGAGATATAATA
>JZKD02S1453053.1:0-10945 GCA_000966675.3 Picea glauca
AGCTTGTAGACCCACTTGCAACCTACAATTTTCCCGTCTCTTGGAAGTTCTACCAGGTCCCATGTAGCATTCTTCGCTAAAGAATTCATTTCATCCTTCATTGCTTCTTTCCATTTTTCATTGTAAGAACCCTCCACAGCTTCCTGATAGCACGAAGGTTCATCATCATTAGTACTTAAAGAAACTAATGAAACAAAATCATCATACATTCTTGGAGGAACTCTGACTCGTGTAGACCTCCTTAGGGAAGTTTGTGGCTCATCCACAATCTGTTGATTGTGATCATCATCCATGTTTTCCTCTGCAAGAACCTCATCGTGAACATCTTCAGAAACTTGTTCATGTTCAATATCATATGTAGTTGAACGAGTTTCAAACTGAATCTGTTGATACCTAGGTACTTCAACCTGTTTCATTTGAACATCTACATATGATTTGATGAGAGATGATTCATCAAATATTACATCTTTATTAATGGTGATCTTGTGGGCAGTAGGGTCCCACAACCTGTACCCCTTAATAACATCACCATATCCAACAAAGATAAGCCTTTTTTATTTTGGATCTAATTTAGAACGCTGATGTTTCAGAATTAGAGTGTAGGCTTCACAACCAAAAACAAGATTAGAATAATTACAAGGGTGACCTATCCATACCTCTTCAGGAATCTTGCACTCTATTGTTGTTGATGGTGATCGATTCACCAGATAACAAGTCGTAGTTACTGCTTTTGCCCATAGTTCCTGCTGCAAGTTGGCATTACTAAGCATACTCCTTGCTCTCTCTAGAAGAGTCATGTTCATGCGTTCAACAACTCCATTTTGTTGAGGAGTATAGGAAATGGTTTGATGCCTATCAATCCCAAACTCCTTGCAATAGTTCTCAAATTCCATTGATGTAAATTCACCACCATTATCAGTTCTTAAACATTTAATGGACCTACCAGTGCTCTTTTCCACTAAAGATCTAAACTGCTTGAAAACAACAAATACATCAACCTTTCTTTTCAACATATAGATCCACACCTTCCTAGAGAAATCATCTATAAAAGTAGCAAAGTATGATGATCCTCCATACAAAACAGTATGGGATGGTCCCCAAACATCAAAATGGATATAATCAAGGATTCCCTCAGTGGTGTGTCTTCTAGTTTTAAATCTCTGCCTATATTGTTTTCCATAAATACAGTGCTTGCAGAAATCTAACTTTTAAGACTTTAGACTACGAAGTAACTTGCAATCAGATAATACCTTCAATCATCTTTCGCTCATATGGTCCAACCATTGATGCCACAGTTGAACATAATCACTGTCATTCTTGGATACAATTGTTGCATGATCTGACTCGGTTCTTCCTTCTAAAAACAATAGGTTTCCAACCTTCTTTGCTTTCATAACCAGTAAGATTCCTTTGTATACCTTCATAACTCCACCTTGAACAGTTCTTTTATATCCTCCAATATCTAAGACTCCCAAATAGATTAGGTTCTTCCTTAGCTCAGGTACATGTCTCACTTCAGTTAGTATATTAACAGATCCATTAAACATCTTAATTCGAATGCTACCAATTCCCACAACTTTACATGATATATCATTTCCCATGTAAACAATTCCATCATCTATAGATTGGTAAGTAATAAACCAGTGTCTATGAAGACACATGTGATTTGAAGTACCGGAATCTAATAACCATTGTTGATCATAACGTGAAACAATATGAATTGTTAAAACTTCATCATCCATACGTGAACATGTTGTTGAACCTGTTTCAGTTGTGTTTGCTTCCTTCGTCTCTTTTGGAGGGTCTTCTTTGGAGGTTTGTTGTCGCTTCCAACAATCCTTCTTCAGGTGTCTAGATTTTCCACAAAACCAACACTTAAGCTTTCTCTTCTTTCCCTTCGAATTTTATCGAGAGAAATCCCTCTGAACATGTCCTCTTTCTTTAGGTCTTCCTCTGACCACCATCGCCTCAAATGTAGAGGTTTCTAAATTCAATTTCTTCCTTGTTTCCTCATACAGTAAAGCTCCAACAATAACATCAAACTCAATACTTTCTATTGAACTGAAACTAATAAAGGTAACAAACTGATCCCATGATCAGGCAAAGAACACAATAATGTAATCGTCTTGTCTTCATATTCGAATTTCACTCCCATGCTTGTCAACTGGACTAAAAGAGTATTAAAAGTATTTAAATGATCAACTATTTTCATACCTTCCTTCATGCGCAAACTGTACAATTGTCTTTTCAGAAAGATCATGTTCGTCAAGGATTTCGTCATATAAAATCTTTCCAGCGTCGTCCACAAACCGACTGTTGTCTTCTCCATAACAATGTTGAACAGAACATCATCGACCACACATAGACGTATGGCACTCAATGCTCTTGCATCGATCTCTTCCCACTCTTCATCTGAAATGGTCGAGGGTTTCTTTGACTTTCCCAAAAGTGCCTTTACCATGCCTTGTTGCACGAGTAGATCGTGCATCTTGACCTTCCAGATCTCAAAATTGTTCTTTCCATTGAACTTCTCAATTTCAAACTTAACACTCTGAGTTTTCATCATTTTAGTCGTCCTTATTCTTCGCGGCCTCTGTTGTATCCACTCTTATTTTATCCGCCTTGCACGTCCTTGGGCAACAGGCACCATATAAAATCCATTTGATGTTGGTTTCTCAAAACCACTCAAATGTAAAGGCAATTGGCAGAGAGACATGAGAACTCTCATTAACAGTACGCAACATTAAACCCAAACAAGCAAGCAATGCTTAATGAATACTATATACCCTTAACCCAAAAAATCGGAAAAATTCTTATTTGACGCAGAACAAGTGAAAAATGTGAAGAGGAAAAACGTGCACCATTAAGTCGGCGTTCTCTTCTAGAGGAGACACTGGCACTGGCTGCTTAAAACACAGATTTCACAAGTGCACCATTAAATTAGCGCTCACTTCATGTATAGATCCCAGCGCTGATGTAAAATTGACACTCCTGTAAAGAAGGAGATCAATGCTCCCTTAAAGCAACGAGACATGCGCTGAAGTGGGAAAAACGACACTCCCTCTAGCAAACGACCCTCCCACTGATTTGGAATTGGTCCTCCCTGCGCTAAAACTCTATTCCACAACAACAACTCATCCAACAAGGCTACCAAGCATGTTCATACGTCCAAGCACACCAGTCATCTGTCTACGTTGTACGCTCACGCAACAACGCACTTATTCACAGCCAAATCGCTCTCCCCGAGCTCTGATACCAATTGTTAACCTTGCAGCCACCAACTCGAAAACTAATATGCAGCGGAAGCATTACAGAAATAGATCAAACATAAAACACGAGGATTTACGTGGTTCACCCAATCGTTGGGCTACATCCACCAAGCAGAGGTATCGATTTTAATATTGTTCATAGCATGAAGAGTTACAACAACCTCACTCCACTCATCTCTCTCATAGTCTCTAAGAGCATACATGAATTTATAGCAAGTTACATAAGAAACTGACTATTGAATGCGTTCATATCCATATTCTAACTTGATATTATTAGTTACAATCAACGCTGAATAATAGGATCTAAAATCCATTCTTGAAGAAATTTGTTGTCACCAAATTCCAACAATTGCAACATGTGGTGAATTTAATTTTAAAGTTTCTTGGTTAGATTGCAACAAGTGCTTACG
Source organism: Picea glauca (assembly GCA_000966675.3). Classification (NCBI taxonomy): domain Eukaryota; kingdom Viridiplantae; phylum Streptophyta; class Pinopsida; order Pinales; family Pinaceae; genus Picea; species Picea glauca. The sequence continues at coordinate 3,680 of JZKD02S1453053.1, forward strand.
TTGTCAATAAAGTTTCTTCCCAGAAGTGGCGCAAAAAGTGTCGAGACTCAGCACCATGTTTTGATTTTGCATAACTACACCTCATCCAGAAGGCTCTGTATCCACGATTTTAGTTAGATTAATGAAATCATTTTTTGGGAGGCTAGATTATAACATGTGGTAAGTTTAATTTTAATTTTGATGAAACTAAACTCTAATTCCTTGTTGTCGGTAGATGAAGAGTGAACATAACCGAACATGCACGTCTTCGCCCGACCCGACAATATGTTGTTTTTGGAGTCTTTTATATGTAACCACACAATAATACACATGAAAAGAGAACGCTAAATGAACACGGAAATCCTCACACGGAACCTCCCTTCTACTCATCTTTGACATCAAAAACCACTTGTGACTACCCTAAAAAAAATATGACACATCATTTCACACAAGTGATCTTATATATAACATTTAAAATTTGAAAAGAAATAGAGGCATGGAATATGTTTTTATATTAAACAGTGAAAAAGAATGTGTTTTTAATTAAACCGTGAAAAAGAATGTGTTAAATTTAATAAACAATATCTAAACATAAAGTTATTAAACAAATATTTTTGGAGAAAACATTTATTTTATATTAAACAATATATTAAAATAGGAGAAAATAATATGTAAAATTAAATAAACACAATTGCAATAATGAACAACACATAAACATATATTCTTAAACAATGATTTTATGGAAAAACACTTTCTTAAAAAAAAAAAAAAAAAAAAACTACTCTAAAGAACATTCAATGTATTATTCAATTATTAAATCGTTACAATACATTACAATTTCCATACCCTTAACACGAGTATTCAACACTAACATAAGGATTCTGGAGAAATTTCTACAACATAGCACTAAGTTAAAACTCATACTTTGTTTTCCCCCAACCCTAGCACTCTACTAGTACTCTATAGCATAAGGATTATAGAGAAATTTCTATAACATAGCACTAAGTTAAAACTCATACTCTGTTTTCCCCCAACCCTAACACTCTATAAATAGACATAATTGGCCAATTCTACATGCTAGAAACTATGGCAATTAATTGGCCATTGTTGCTTAACATTCATTGTATGCTATTGACCTACATTTATTTTGTGTCACTACTCAACAACTATTCCATGCCACTACTTAGTAGTTATTCTTTGCTATAGCTCTGCATGTATTCTATGTTTCATTGATCCACTACAAGACTGCAAGCTATATGACACCCATGTTCCAACATTCTCCCACTTCCATGTCCCTAACCAAATGGTATTGGATATCTATATTCTTTGTCTTTGCATGAAAGGTTGGGTTCTTAGCCACACAAATGACACTGTTACTATCACATTGAACTATAATAGCTCTCCGACTTAGCCCTACTTTTGGACATAGTTTCATAATCCATATACCCTCTTTACATGCATAAGTAGCTAGCTACCATATACCTTGTCTATGCAATGAAAAAAGAAACCACAACATGTTGCATGTTCATCCAACTTACTACTCCATCAAACAATTGAAACATGTATCTACTTGCAGATCTCATTTTATCTAAATCCCCTTCCCAATCAAAACCCACATAACCTTGTATATCCATTGAGTGTGGGTCCCTTGAAATATCACTATTATAGCAAATGGAATATTCAAAAATGCCTCACAAATACTTGAAGACCCTCCTCATTACATCCCAATGTTCACATCTAGGATTAGCCACGAATCAAATCAAGATTCCCATTGCTTGGGCAATGTCTAGTCTAGTATAGATAATAACATACGTCAAACTAGTAATTGCACTAGCGTAAGAAATATAAGCCACATCCTCCATCTTTGCAAGTGTTGTAGGAAACTGTGCAACTGAAAGCTTAGTTCCCACAGAAATCAAAACTCTTAGTGGTCTGTAATTACTAATCTACCATGTGAAAACATTGCAATGTGAAATGGTTTACATACTTACTCTGGCTCAACCAAATTTTTCTATTTGTTCGTCTCCTAATCTCCATTCCTAAAATATATTTTGCAACCCCCAAGTCAAGTCATATCAAATTATGTTGAAAGTTAATATTTCAAATCACAAATCACATCCTTACTGTTACCAAAGAATAACATATCATCTACATACAGAGTAATAATAAGGAAATGACTGCCATCATGTTTGTAACACACACAATAATCTAATTTGGATCTCAATAATCCAAATCCTAACACATAAGAATCAAACTTTTGGTACCACATTCTGGGACACTGTTTGAAACCATATAAAAAATAATAATTTGCAAACCAATGACTCTTTACCTTTCTCAATATAGTGCTCTAGCTGTGTCAACATCATATCTCCTCCTTCAAGTCACCATATAATAATGTTGTTTTCACATCCATTTGTTCTATCTTTAAATCAAAAGTTGTTGCTATAGATAATAGGAGCCTAATAGATGTTAACTTAATAACTAGGAAAAGATATTGCCAATGTCTATCCCCTCAAGCCGAGAATATCTTCTGGCAACCAACCTTGCCTTGTGCTTTTCAACATTGTCATCTAAAATGATCTTCTTTTTTAATACCCATTTACTTCCAATGGGTTTCCATCCATTAGGAAAAAGTACCAAGTCCCATGTATCATTATTTCTAAGTACAAACATTTCTTCATCCATGACGAATCTCCAAGACTCCTTATGATCCATCTTCATTGTCATTTTCATAGTTATAGGATCATCAATGTTAGAAAATAAAGAAAATAGACATCTGAAATTAGATGGAATATAATTATGCCTATTTGGTTTCCTTATTTGTCGAGTGGATCTCCTTAAAGTTTGAGGTGGATTTTCTTCCTCTTATGATCTCTTTGAACCCTCCTCCTCATAACTTTCATCATGAGCTTCTTGTTCATTTCTAGTTCATCATTCTAAGTCTTAGGTAGTAGCTCAACCACTGACTTCTCCTCATCCTCTTATGGTTGCACCAGTATGCGAGAAGGCTTAAATTCTCTGAAAATAGCATTCCTACTATACAAATTTTTCCAGTCATAGGGTCCCAAAGCTTGTACCCTTTCATACAAACATTGATCTATAAACTATCGTGGATATTCCACTTGATAGTTCATCACAAAAAATCTAATAAAATTACTGAAATCTTTACTGTAAAGGTTAGTTCATTAGATGTCATATTATTTAATTAATGTTTTTTTCTACTTAAATATATGAAATAGCTAAAATGCAAAAAATGGAGAACAAAAATAAATACTCACACACCATCTAGAAATAAACAAAATATATAACCTAGGAAACCCAATACGGGAGAAAACCCAATTAGAAGGTGAGGTTGCTCTGCTCTCTTTTCTTCAAATATAAGTACAAAGAAAGTGGCACTCTTTATGGAGTTTCCTTTGACATTGTGGACTGCATGGTTGCTACAAAATCTCTCCTCCTCTACTATGCTCACAAAATTGTCTTTCTCAGCTATCATGGTCAGCTATGAACAAGATACAATGCAAAAGAATGGAATCCCTTCTCCTCCTAGTAGCCCAGTATTTAACATCGCCCGATAGCCATATAGGGGTAGGGTTTTGACTTCCTCAACCCTCATTTGTGATAAGGTTTTGGTCCTTCTAGAATCTTCTTGAAAGTTCATACGTGGCTAGCCCCATATGCGTGAGTAATGGGGGATTGACGTAGCATCGTCTTGTACCATAGTGGTCAACATGGTAGTTCAACTTGATGGAGGCACAATGTTTTCATACGAGCTCTGATTGATGTGATTTTTGTACCATTGGAAAGGTATCAATGTGTAGAATAACGTCACAAGGACCTAACAATTGCTAGGAAATTTTTGTCCCCCCCAAATGTCATTTGATGCCTCAAAATGGCTCCGGACAGTTTCAAAGCACAATTTCCAAATTGAGACTTGCCATTAAAATGACCCTGCAAGCTTATTCCCCCAATTTTTTCCACTCTGAAAAACTCAAGATAGATGAAAAATAATATAATGATCCAATATCGATCATACCTCCCCATTTAGGGAGGCTTTTGTTCCCCAAAATATTTACTAAATGAGGTGAGAAAAGTTTTCCTCTACCTTATTCTTGGAGTACCACTTTGCTTTTCTCAGAAGTTGTCCTTTAAACCCAATCTACCAAAGGTCATGCTACCTTCATCTTGTATTTTGGACCTCTTTTGCAAAACTATGTCCTTTTCTAACTCTACTTGAGCATCTAGTGCTAAGTCTTCTATGGAAAGTAGGACCTTCTCCTCCTGATCCAACATGGAAGGCTCATAGAGTTTGCGATTATCCACATTCACTATTGAATAAATGCACATGTATGGGGGTAAACCAATTATGTAGGCGTTATCTCCCACCTTCTCCAATATCTTGAAAGGTCGATACTGTAGAGCCTTGATCTTCTTACAACCACGACCATGTAGTCTTTCCTTGTCCAGTTGTAGCCAAACTCTGTCTCTCACTTTGAATGACTTATTGGTTCTATGTTGATCATGTATAGCCTTGTATTTTTCATGTGACTTCCTCATGAGTGTCTCCTGTACTTGCAAATGGGTTTTCCTAAGCTTCTAAAAACAAATTTCGTTTCTCAATGCATCTCATGTGAGGTGAAGGTGGAAAATACCCACATACAACATATACAACAACATCCAAGGGTGAAGGTGGAAAATACCCAAAGAAAGTTTCAAAAGGTGACTTACCTATAGAAGTGTGGATTTCTCTATTATAAGAGTGTTGTATTTAGATCATATTTCCATCCCAGGTCTTCGAATGCTTCTAATTATAACCCCTCAAAAGCTAGACAAAAGTCTTATTGATTATCCACATTATATTGAGAACGACATGAAGGCAGATATATAACAAGGAAACACACATAGATATTGCAAGAAACACAATAATATAGTTAAACTTAGATTCTAATAATGACTATTTAAAATACAAATTAAGATTGTAAAATGCAAAGCATACAAGCTAGCTAGGACGATGGTAGCTTATCTCTGAAGAGAGAGATGTGTCAACTATGCTCATTCACAAGAAACTGAATACAAAGAGGTCGAAAAGACTGTTAAAGTTTCTGCTATTATTAGGTTACTTTCAATTTACTAGATAACAATAGCATAGACAAGATCGTTGAGAGAAACACAATCACAGGAGTACACAAGGATTTATCCTGGGAAACCCTCAAGGGGAAGAAAACCCATCAAAACTTCCTTAATATAGATAGCCAATACAATGCCAAGATAATGAACCAGACAACAGAGAATATCCAACACTAAGCAACATGCCTCTCTCTCTTCCTTCTTCCGGCAACCGACAACTGCAACTTCCTTCAAAACTTGTGCACTTGATGAGTGAGTTGTGTGTATGTTTAAATGAGGCATTGGCCTTTCTTATTTATACAATTATGGCACATGTGGAAGTGTCTCTTCACTGGCAGGGCCGACTTCTTCTTCTGGGTGGGTATAACCACCTTTAATATATTATGGGGCCGACTTCTTATTTAGCCTATTACAATTAGGGTTTTACCAATCCACAAAAGGGGATTTGGTCATTTACAATACCCGACATGATCAATCCACAAAAGGGGATTGATCTAATCAATAACAAATATATTTTATCTTTATCCACAAAAGGGGATAAGAATATTCTTTGCAGTTACACAATATTTTAACACTCCCTCTTAACAAGAAGGATATTCTTTATCTTTTGACAGGTCACTGGATGTCGACATCAACTAGGTAGCAGCAACCATTGGATAACATCATCAACTGGGAAACATCATCAACTGGATAACAACATCAACTGGATAACATCATCAATTGGGTAACATCATCAACTGGATAACAACATCAACTGGATAACTGGAGGCATCCACTTGGTCATCTGGCATCATGATCATTGACTGGCATATCTATAAATCATCGGAAGTTTTGTTCTCTTTATATTCGTGCAGAAGATACTCTTTATTTCTTATCTTCACACAAAAGATATCTTATCTTCACACAGAAGATGTCTTATCTTCACATAGAATATATTCTATGAGTTTTGTCATTCCTGTTATGTTCTCCCTTCTCTTGTAGTCATCTATCTCACCCATCCACTGAGGACGACTACTACCATAGCTTCACTCCTAGTCATCCCACATGAACTAGAGAAGCTAAGATGCTAGCCTGGGCAAGACTAGACTCCCTTTCCATGATCCGCGCAGGATCAAAAAACAAACCTCAATAGCCAACTAACCATTCCACATGGTCAAGGTTTGTGTTCCAGGCTACTCAATCCTTGGCTAGAGAAGAGTATCTGCCCACTACCCCTTGGAGAAACATCCACATTCCTCTCTACGAGGGTGATCACACCCTTCTCTATGAGGGTATTCTAGCATGTCCCTAGAGTATCCAAAACTCAACACTTGAACAGAGGCCAACCTTGGAAAATTTCTCATTCCCCTTCTCTACGAAGGTCTACCTGTGGGATTTCTCATTACTTCTCTACGAAGGTCTAGCTATGGGATCTAAAAGAATCTCTTATGGTCCAAAATCTTTCAATGGTATAATACCATGCTACCCATCTGTTGGGCACCATCCATCTACTGGATAGCTTTCATCTTGATCAAAATATCTGGGCACCATACTTTTCATCTTGATCAAAATATCTGGGCACCATAAATTTCATCTTGATCAAAATATCTGGGCATCTGCTGGGCACCATGCTTTTCTAACTGCATCAAATGATGATCCTTCATTTCGAACTTAGAGACATGGCTCCCTCTTGCACCAAGCTAATAGCTTCTAGTCATCATCCTTGAAGTTTTCTTCTGTAATATCCTGGGTGCCTTCTTGAGTTTGAATATTTCTTTCTTTCAGCCTTCATACTGTATCAACCTGCTCCCTCGACATCTATAAGAACGGTACTAAAGCAACCTGTAGTTACCTGCATCTCATCCACTATATCTGAGTATCCATATTTTTCTTCATCTTGAATATGTTTGTTCTGCATCTTTAGGAGCTTCCTCCTCCTATATGAATATCAGATATTGTCTGGTCTTCACTGACTGTCACCATATCATGCGTCCTTGTCGTGTTGTCTAACTTATGCAATTCACGACATAAGTTATTTCTTCCGAGACTTGTAAATTTACTTACAGTATGCTTTCTTTGTCACTCTCATGAGTGATCATACATGAAATAAATATTTTATCTCTTTCTTCATCATCTTCTTTGATACTTCCTTCATAAGTCTGCATAGACACTGAAGTAAAA
>JZKD02S1453064.1:0-10945 GCA_000966675.3 Picea glauca
TTTTTTTTTTTTTTGCATACTTTTTATATCTGGTATATTACATTCCAACCCTTGGGACCCATTGATGTTTCACATCCTCTTGGCACCGCACAGACAGACTCTTCCCCTGATCAATCTACAATCGACAAAGACACCAAATTCATTGAGCGGATTTACCACATCCTCCAACAGGTCCAAGAGATTTTGCAGAAATCCAATGCTAAGTACAATCAGTGCCATGATAAACATAGGGTACCACAACAATTTCAGGTTAGTGACAAAGTATGGTTACATTTGAAGGAGTGTCTCACTGGACCCCATTAGAAGATTTTAGCACTTCATTATGGGCCTTACACTATCACCAAGTTTGTGGGTAACAATGCTTTTGAGCTCAACACTCCATCGTTTCTTGGTCTGCATCCAGTATTCAATGTGGACCTCCTTCGGCCATATNGAGATTTTGCAGAAATCCAATGCTAAGTACAATCAGTGCCATGATAAACATAGGGTACCACAACAATTTTAGGTTGGCGACAAAGTATGGTTACATTTGAAGGAGTGTCTCACCGGACCCCATTAGAAGATTTTACCACTTCATTATGGGCCTTACACTATCACCAAGTTTGTGGGTAGCAATGCTTTTGAGCTCAACACTCCACCGTTTCTTGGTCTGCATCCAGTATTCAATGTGGACCTACTTCGGCCATATTTTCCACCATTATTGGACACCTCTGATATCGTTGAACAACTAGCATGAACAGAGCTCAACCCTGATTGCATGGAACAAGAACCCATCGATCAGATAGTGGACACATAGGCCAAGGGCACTTTCCAGTAGTGGATCCATCTTTATTGGATTGTCAAGGCATGACAACTCCTACACCAAAGCAAGTGGCTCACCCAGGGAGAAATCCAACATAAGTTTCCTCACCTGATGGGGGAACTCAATGCAATGGATATCATTGCTTCCTAAGGGGGGAGTATTGATCCAGGTGGATATTGGTGGCCACCCAAGATCGAGTATAGACGCCAACATTGATGAAGTGCTAAGTAACAATAGTCTTTTCAAATTGTCTAAATTTTCATACACTACAAGATCTTGTCTATTTGATGCATTTCAAGTTCTCTTTCATTTTTGTTATTCTTCAGTTGAGCTATACCATGCCGTGGTGGATCATTTACTCTTTTTCTTTCACAATGGAAATGTTGATGCCTTAGAGTCATTTCAGTATAAATTGTCATCTGACTTCTTGTATCAATTGCATGGAATTCATGATGTTGGTGTGTATCTCTCAAAGTTGCGCTTATTTTCATCTGCGAACCAACATGAAAATGAAAGATGACTATGGGGTGATAATTTTTGTATACGTTGTCTATCCAACTGGATAAATATATATCTATCATAGTTTGGTTAGTGACAAGGAAGAGAAGGCACTTTTTGTTCAACAAAAATGCAGGTAGAGATCTGTATTGCATGTTGTTCCATGAAAGTAATCCTCTTGTTGGTCATTAAGAACCATTGTTGTATAAAAGATCTTCCATATGAAAATTTTGGAAGATATTATACCTACTTCTCCCTCGTGTGCAAGGACCTTGAGCAGGACATGCATAGTCATGGATTGGATAGGGAAACAACTAGTACAACTAGATGTGGCGAGAGTCTGTTCAATGGACTTTGTTACTTGGTCATGAAAGAGTCCAATGTGTAGTCCCTAAGACTGTACATTGTCCAGTAATTTCGCAATGCACTTATAAGTGGAAATCATAACGCCTTTCAATGTTTGCATCAACATCTGACACCTGGTGTTATACAAAATGTGGGAGTGGGTGGGGGTTGTAAATCGTATCTAATACACGTGTCACTGCCATATGAAAAAGAAAATATAAAGGGTGGAACATTTTGTTTGCATTCGGTGTCAATCATATTTGAAGTAAATATACAGGTTTAATAGTCTGTTGTAGGTATCATTGTGGAGTGCTACTATAATGATTCAAACTATGATAAAACAATTAATATTGTGTCATTTGAAACCGATACATCACACATTCACTATGAACCATTGGCCACACAAAATTTCAATGAAGAATTCACTTTGCAATGTAGCAAGGTTATAATTAATGTGTACATGGTGGATGAAAGAAGTTGCAGTAGCATTATGGGAACAATTAATCCAATATGTAATAACAATCCTAGTGTGCTTCCTGTCGATGTATTGAAACAAGATCACGATCCATCTGATAGGGATTGTACAAGAACATCAATGTCAACAAGAAATGATGATTCCTTCAAGCTATATCATATTAAAAAAAATTAAAATGTTGCTAAGAAGCCTAGACTTGGATACCATGAACCGAAAAAAATCATACGAGCAAAACACAATTGCACTAACATGTTTTTTTCTAAAGACAAGAAGCACATGGTCGGTGAAGAAGGCTAGGAAAGTGCATGTCATGCACAATGTGCAGAGACCGTGCTTTGACCAAACAATGGTTACATGATGGAGAACTAGTGCCATCGGGAAGATCCATTTCCATCCCATGCACATAAATTCATTTACCATCAACTGAAAAAGCACATACGTGAAAGACAAAAAAACAATCACATTTCTAGCATAGGCCAACGTGTACATATGATTCCAAACATAGAGCTCCATAGATCAAATAAAAAAATTTCTAAAGTCAAGAAACAAAAAGAAAAGATACATGTTGGGAATTTTCATGTACAAAAGAAAAATGAAAAGGAAGTTTATATGAAACAAATTAAAGACACGCCTAGGGTGACTTGTGCAATTTGTGAAGAGTTTCATTTTGAAAGGAACAATATATGTTTTACCAAGGACTTGGAAACAATGTATATGTTCTTGACATTCAATGAGAAAATGTTCATGGGTATAAATATATGTATTTCATGCAAGAGGTCACTTCAAAATGGGAAAATTTCGTAATTTGCAACACTGGACAAAATAAGACATAATAGACCATTAACATAAGTAAGTTCACTTTCAGAGCTTGAAGAAAGACTTGTGTCATTGTGATATCCATTTGTACAGATTAGACCATGGGATTATAAATGGTCTCAAATGGTCTTGAAAGGATCAATTATCAATGTAACTTTCCATATGGATGTTGTGCAAAAGTAATTGCCACAATCCATGAACGAAACCCTGAAAATAGTTGTTGCCTTGAAATAGTGTTTGCAATACAAGAATCCATGCCAGAAAGGTAGAGTGTGTTTCAATATTGTCATTAAAGTGTTGAAATAATTAACCTCCAGAGACCTATATATGGAAAAAAACATATGTATAAATGAGGACTGGAATCATGTTCTTCAAGAATAAAATTCCAGTTCGATGCAAAATATACAGACTAATATTAAAATTGATTTGGATGATGAATCAGAAAATGAAAATTTGACCGAGACTTTGATTCATGGACTAGTTGAGTCACAACAGATCCATGAATTACATGACAAGATTTTGGCATTGGCACCTTCCGAAGGCTAGTGTTCGCTTCGAATTTTCAAGGAAAAATATGCAGAGGAAATGAAATTTCTGACACTTTTCTATGGAGACCCGTGTGATGATGACATTACAAAAAATTTTATCTATCAAAAAATAGTGAACTGGGAATTGTTAGAAGCAAGTGGTGACTTCTCATGTCACATAAAAAATCTTCTTTTCAAGAAAATGTGAATATTAATTGTGAAGGTGATTTCTTGCTTCTGGGTGAGAATAAGAAAAGAATAGTTGCGTGGAATGAAAATATTAGAAAAATATGTCAAATACAAAGAAAACTTAGAAAAATTGTTGAAATGTGATATTGGATACATAGATTTCAAAAACATTTGGATCTCTCCCGATCATTCGCAACAAATCAAGAAGACATTATTTTCAATGATCTGAAAATTGGGTCCCCCGACCTTTTTTGTCGCATTTACAAGTGTAGAACATTAGCGGACTCCATTAGTGAGTACACTAAATGATTTATATGGAAACATGAAGAATAGAAAGAAAATGATACATTGGAAATTATTGATGTTGACTACGATTATCTGATGTTTATAATGTCATCAGATATATGGCGACGACGTCATTTATTAGGGACCTAACCCCTCACGTAGGTAGAAAAATATTTTCATATGTAATAAAAGTCATTATTAATAAGGCCTTGCAATAAGGTAGAATAAGTCGAATGTAATAATACCTAATAGAAGCTTCCACTTCTAGAAGGATCTTCCTCTAGATGGTTCTTCTGATAGACATATTTAGTATAAATAGGAGTCGAGGGTATGAGAACCCTAGCTTGGATATTATTGTAATAGAGCTATGCTCGACTGGAGGTTTCCCCCTTGAAGAGGCAAGTGAACATTGCTCTCAGAATCAAAGTTCTCTTTCTAGTGTTTTTCTGATATCATTTCAGTGTTATTGTGGTGTTTTTCTGGTTATATTGTTGTTTATATGCCATTTGTAGCATTTTGTTTTTGTTCTGCATACTTTTTACATCTGGAATATTAAAAGTGGTATCAGAGCACTTTCTTTGGCAAAACAATATGGGTTAATTTTTTTTCAGGGTAGAGACGTATTCCTACGTCTTTAAGATACACAGATCTGTCATTACGCGCATAAACCCACCGTTGAGGGATTCATACATGTAGGAAATACAAGTGGTTCTTAAGCGCACATATGTTGGCCACCCTTATAACCCCTTTTGATACCCCTTCAAGTGGTAGTGCATCAGACACCAGTTGTATACAGATCGACCTAGATTTTTTGAAGCCCTCTTTAGATAATACGATCAACCACCTAACTGCTATAGTGTCATCGAGAACAACACTCAAGAAGATAATCTCTAGTACCTGGGTAGTCGGGTAGTACGACCAAGGGAATAGTCTAGCCTCCTTATTTGGTTCCTTGAGATATTGGGCCGAGTACTACTGTTGGACCCCACATGTATATCATAGAGTTATAGCACAGGGAAAACCCTTGTTTGTAGAACCCTTGAATACCTAACCCTTGGGAATGGAAACAAAACATAAAACAGACAAGATCTATTGTCACGCAATTGTGTTCGAGTTGCCAAATCACTACACATTTCTTCCTAGTTAAACATTTGGGCATTTCATCACTACAATATTCTTCATACCTATCAGTTTTCANGAGATTTTGCAGAAATCCAATGCTAAGTACAATCAGTGCCATGATAAACATAGGGTACCACAACAATTTTAGGTTGGCGACAAAGTATGGTTACATTTGAAGGAGTGTCTCACCGGACCCCATTAGAAGATTTTACCACTTCATTATGGGCCTTACACTATCACCAAGTTTGTGGGTAGCAATGCTTTTGAGCTCAACACTCCACCGTTTCTTGGTCTGCATCCAGTATTCAATGTGGACCTACTTCGGCCATATTTTCCACCATTATTGGACACCTCTGATATCGTTGAACAACTAGCATGAACAGAGCTCAACCCTGATTGCATGGAACAAGAACCCATCGATCAGATAGTGGACACATAGGCCAAGGGCACTTTCCAGTAGTGGATCCATCTTTATTGGATTGTCAAGGCATGACAACTCCTACACCAAAGCAAGTGGCTCACCCAGGGAGAAATCCAACATAAGTTTCCTCACCTGATGGGGGAACTCAATGCAATGGATATCATTGCTTCCTAAGGGGGGAGTATTGATCCAGGTGGATATTGGTGGCCACCCAAGATCGAGTATAGACGCCAACATTGATGAAGTGCTAAGTAACAATAGTCTTTTCAAATTGTCTAAATTTTCATACACTACAAGATCTTGTCTATTTGATGCATTTCAAGTTCTCTTTCATTTTTGTTATTCTTCAGTTGAGCTATACCATGCCGTGGTGGATCATTTACTCTTTTTCTTTCACAATGGAAATGTTGATGCCTTAGAGTCATTTCAGTATAAATTGTCATCTGACTTCTTGTATCAATTGCATGGAATTCATGATGTTGGTGTGTATCTCTCAAAGTTGCGCTTATTTTCATCTGCGAACCAACATGAAAATGAAAGATGACTATGGGGTGATAATTTTTGTATACGTTGTCTATCCAACTGGATAAATATATATCTATCATAGTTTGGTTAGTGACAAGGAAGAGAAGGCACTTTTTGTTCAACAAAAATGCAGGTAGAGATCTGTATTGCATGTTGTTCCATGAAAGTAATCCTCTTGTTGGTCATTAAGAACCATTGTTGTATAAAAGATCTTCCATATGAAAATTTTGGAAGATATTATACCTACTTCTCCCTCGTGTGCAAGGACCTTGAGCAGGACATGCATAGTCATGGATTGGATAGGGAAACAACTAGTACAACTAGATGTGGCGAGAGTCTGTTCAATGGACTTTGTTACTTGGTCATGAAAGAGTCCAATGTGTAGTCCCTAAGACTGTACATTGTCCAGTAATTTCGCAATGCACTTATAAGTGGAAATCATAACGCCTTTCAATGTTTGCATCAACATCTGACACCTGGTGTTATACAAAATGTGGGAGTGGGTGGGGGTTGTAAATCGTATCTAATACACGTGTCACTGCCATATGAAAAAGAAAATATAAAGGGTGGAACATTTTGTTTGCATTCGGTGTCAATCATATTTGAAGTAAATATACAGGTTTAATAGTCTGTTGTAGGTATCATTGTGGAGTGCTACTATAATGATTCAAACTATGATAAAACAATTAATATTGTGTCATTTGAAACCGATACATCACACATTCACTATGAACCATTGGCCACACAAAATTTCAATGAAGAATTCACTTTGCAATGTAGCAAGGTTATAATTAATGTGTACATGGTGGATGAAAGAAGTTGCAGTAGCATTATGGGAACAATTAATCCAATATGTAATAACAATCCTAGTGTGCTTCCTGTCGATGTATTGAAACAAGATCACGATCCATCTGATAGGGATTGTACAAGAACATCAATGTCAACAAGAAATGATGATTCCTTCAAGCTATATCATATTAAAAAAAATTAAAATGTTGCTAAGAAGCCTAGACTTGGATACCATGAACCGAAAAAAATCATACGAGCAAAACACAATTGCACTAACATGTTTTTTTCTAAAGACAAGAAGCACATGGTCGGTGAAGAAGGCTAGGAAAGTGCATGTCATGCACAATGTGCAGAGACCGTGCTTTGACCAAACAATGGTTACATGATGGAGAACTAGTGCCATCGGGAAGATCCATTTCCATCCCATGCACATAAATTCATTTACCATCAACTGAAAAAGCACATACGTGAAAGACAAAAAAACAATCACATTTCTAGCATAGGCCAACGTGTACATATGATTCCAAACATAGAGCTCCATAGATCAAATAAAAAAATTTCTAAAGTCAAGAAACAAAAAGAAAAGATACATGTTGGGAATTTTCATGTACAAAAGAAAAATGAAAAGGAAGTTTATATGAAACAAATTAAAGACACGCCTAGGGTGACTTGTGCAATTTGTGAAGAGTTTCATTTTGAAAGGAACAATATATGTTTTACCAAGGACTTGGAAACAATGTATATGTTCTTGACATTCAATGAGAAAATGTTCATGGGTATAAATATATGTATTTCATGCAAGAGGTCACTTCAAAATGGGAAAATTTCGTAATTTGCAACACTGGACAAAATAAGACATAATAGACCATTAACATAAGTAAGTTCACTTTCAGAGCTTGAAGAAAGACTTGTGTCATTGTGATATCCATTTGTACAGATTAGACCATGGGATTATAAATGGTCTCAAATGGTCTTGAAAGGATCAATTATCAATGTAACTTTCCATATGGATGTTGTGCAAAAGTAATTGCCACAATCCATGAACGAAACCCTGAAAATAGTTGTTGCCTTGAAATAGTGTTTGCAATACAAGAATCCATGCCAGAAAGGTAGAGTGTGTTTCAATATTGTCATTAAAGTGTTGAAATAATTAACCTCCAGAGACCTATATATGGAAAAAAACATATGTATAAATGAGGACTGGAATCATGTTCTTCAAGAATAAAATTCCAGTTCGATGCAAAATATACAGACTAATATTAAAATTGATTTGGATGATGAATCAGAAAATGAAAATTTGACCGAGACTTTGATTCATGGACTAGTTGAGTCACAACAGATCCATGAATTACATGACAAGATTTTGGCATTGGCACCTTCCGAAGGCTAGTGTTCGCTTCGAATTTTCAAGGAAAAATATGCAGAGGAAATGAAATTTCTGACACTTTTCTATGGAGACCCGTGTGATGATGACATTACAAAAAATTTTATCTATCAAAAAATAGTGAACTGGGAATTGTTAGAAGCAAGTGGTGACTTCTCATGTCACATAAAAAATCTTCTTTTCAAGAAAATGTGAATATTAATTGTGAAGGTGATTTCTTGCTTCTGGGTGAGAATAAGAAAAGAATAGTTGCGTGGAATGAAAATATTAGAAAAATATGTCAAATACAAAGAAAACTTAGAAAAATTGTTGAAATGTGATATTGGATACATAGATTTCAAAAACATTTGGATCTCTCCCGATCATTTGCAACAAATCAAGAAGACATTATTTTCAATGATCTGAAAATTGGGTCCCCCGACCTTTTTTGTCGCATTTACAAGTGTAGAACATTAGTGGACTCCATTAGTGAGTACACTAAATGATTTAGATGGAAACATGAAGAATAGAAAGAAAATGATACATTCGAAATCATTGATGTTGACTACGATTATCTGATGTTTATAATGTCATTAGATATATGGCGACGACGTCATTTATTAGGGACCCAACCCCTCACGTAGGTAGAAAAATATATTCATATGTAATAAAGGTCATTATTAATAAGGCCTTGCAATAAGGTAGAATAAGTCGAATGTAATAATACCTAATAGAAGCTTCCGCTTCTAGAAGGATCTTCCTCTAGATGGTTCTTCTGATAGACATATTTAGTATAAATAGGAGTCGAGGGTATGAGAACCCTAGCTTGGATATTATTGTAATAGAGCTCTGCTTGACTGGAGGTTTCCCCCTTGAAGAGGCAAGTGAACATTGCTCTCAGAATCAAAGTTCTCTTTCTAGTGTTTTTCTGATATCATTTCAGTGTTATTGTGGTGTTTTTCTGGTTATATTGTTGTTTATATGCCATTTGTAGCATTTTGTTTTTGTTCTGCATACTTTTTACATCTGGAATATTAAAAGTGGTATCAGAGCACTTTCTTTGGCAAAACAATATGGGTTAATTTTTTTTCAGGGTAGAGACGTATTCCTACGTCTTTAAGATACACAGATCTGTCATTACGCGCATAAACCCACCGTTGAGGGATTCATACATGTAGGAAATACAAGTGGTTCTTAAGCGCACATATGTTGGCCACCCTTATAACCCCTTTTGATACCCCTTCAAGTGGTAGTGCATCAGACACCAGTTGTATACAGATCGACCTAGATTTTTTGAAGCCCTCTTTAGATAATACGATCAACCACCTAACTGCTATAGTGTCATCGAGAACAACACTCAAGAAGATAATCTCTAGTACCTGGGTAGTCGGGTAGTACGACCAAGGGAATAGTCTAGCCTCCTTATTTGGTTCCTTGAGATATTGGGCCGAGTACTACTGTTGGACCCCACATGTATATCATAGAGTTATAGCACAGGGAAAACCCTTGTTTGTAGAACCCTTGAATACCTAACCCTTGGGAATGGAAACAAAACATAAAACAGACAAGATCTATTGTCACGCAATTGTGTTCGAGTTGCCAAATCACTACACATTTCTTCCTAGTTAAACATTTGGGCATTTCATCACTACAATATTCTTCATACCTATCAGTTTTCATCAAACATTTTGACCCCACACATCCCTTTTTGGTTCCATCGTCATCATGGCCCATACCCATAGCCAAGACTTGGAAGCTTGCTTCAATACCTTGCAATCTAATTTCACTGAGACCCAACAAGAAGTGAGACAACTCAGTGCCAATATTGCCACCATCAATCAAAACATGCATTACTCCATCACCGCATCAATCACCAAACTCAAAGAAGATCTCAAACAAGACATGACTACCCAGCTTGAATCTGTCGTTTCGATGATCTACACCAAGCTTCATATCCCTGCAGATCCCCCTTTATCTGACCCACTTTTGCATACCGAAGCTGAAACTTCCTCTCATTCCCATAATTTTCAGCCCCATCACTTTCAACGTGACCTACGCCTTCCACGGGTGGATGTGACCAAATTTCATGGCTCAGATCCCACTGTTTGGGTAACTCAAATGGAACATTATTTCTCTTTGTATGACATTACAGATGATTTGGCCAAACTCCGGTATGGTGTTCTCCATCTAGATCTAGAACATTGGCAATGGATAAAAACTTCCTGTCAAGAGTATGTTGCTTGGACACACTTTGTGGAAGATCTTTATGAATTCTTTGACACTGAGACCAACCATTTAGGCCATTTGACAAAGTTGAAACAATCTGGAATAGTGGAAGACTTTATAGCTTCTTTTGAGTGACTGGATTTTTGTACAGAGGGCATGTTTGATTCTTTTTTCCAAGAATGTTTTATTAGTGGCCTCAAGGATGAGATTCATGCCCATGTCCTCATGGCTTGGCCTTGGAGTTGGGTGGAGGCTACTAAAATAGATAAGGAAGCACAACATGTTGTCTCTTCTCAAAACCAAAAACCCTCCTTTATTCCTCACACTAAACCAGTAGATCCCACTACTCCTTCTACTCCACTAAAGATCGAAAAATTGACCAAGGCTGAAATGGTTGAACGCCAACTCAAAGGCCTTTGTTATAATTGTGATGACAAATATTTTCTGGGCCACAAGTGTAAGGAACAAAATATTTTCATGGCCATCTCAGAGGATATTTTGGAAGAGGATGTTGAAACTCCCCTTATGTCTGAGTCACCTAAACCCACTGACATAAACCCTC
>JZKD02S1453086.1:0-10945 GCA_000966675.3 Picea glauca
CCTTCTTCTGCCTTGTCTGGTTCACCAGGCTGGAGCTTGGTGGTAGCAATGGTGGCACTGGGTTCCACGTCAATGATCTATCTTCCCCTTTCTGGTTCTAGCTCAGAGTCAGAATTTGCATCTGACTCAGAGGCTTTCAACGGTAGCCACTAGTGACTACTTTGAGTGGCAGTCAGCAGTGTTATGCCAAGGGCTCTTATGGAAGTCGCACCACTTCCCGACATCTTTCTTTGTCTTTCCAGTGTCCTTCTTTGCTTGCGACTTGGACTAGTTGTCCTAATATTGTCCATCTTTTCTCTATCCTTTGTTCTGTGGGTTGGGGTTGCCCTTTCCTAGATTTTGTTGTGAGGGGTTCCTAGGCCCAAATAGCCACGTCTTTTGTTTGAGCTTCTGTTGGATTTTGATGACATATCTGTCGGCCGCACCCAAGGATGAGATGTCCAGAAATTCCATTTTGATCTGGATGTATCTATGCAGAGCACCACGGTACTTGAGTAGTAGATGTTGCTTTGAATCTTTGATAACCAACTTGGTACGCAAGGTATGGAAGATATTTGTGAAATCCGGCACTGCTCGGTCTCTTTCTTGCCGTAGTGTGGTCCATTTGGTATATAGGTCGTCATAACTTCTGATAGGGTAGTATTGTTCCTTAATAGCATCCCTGAAGGAATCCCAGGTGGTCGTGACTGAAAATAATGAGGGTTCCTCTATTTCCTTTTGCTCACAAAAAGTTTCCCACCAATATTTGACATGGGGAACGACTTTGAGGAGCGCAAAAGTAATCTTTTCTATATTTGAAAAGTTATGGACAGAAAAATACCCTTCTAGTAGATTCAACCACTTGTATACAGTATTTGTGTCTATATGACCTTCAAATATAGGAATATCGAAGTTTATTTGTACCTTGAAGGGGGTGGTGCCTCCATTCAAAGAAGATCCATTGCATGTTGGTAGCCACCGAAGAATTTGCGTGAAACTATCCATCATTTCGTTCCTCTGTCGCGTGAGGGCTTCCTCAATCAACAATTTGAAAGGATCTCATGTCTTTTCATCTTTCTTTTCTCCTACCATGAGAGGTCACTTGGGCATGCGAGATCTTTTTTCGTCAAGAGAAACAATCTCGAGACCCAACTCTTTGTACTCCAACCTCGTTGGGGACATGCATTAAGACGACAAGAAGCGGACCGCTTTGATACCATTGATCTGGGTTTTATGAGCAGAAAGAAATGAATAAAGATTATTAACAGGTGCTTAACACAAAATAACAGAGATACAGTAAAACTAGTTTTCTATTCAATAACGAAATAAGCTGAAAACTGTAAAATGCAGCGGAAACAAGCTTGTTGGAATGGTGGTGGCTTATCTCTGAGAAGAGATGTGACGGTTGTGCTCATTCACAAGAAGATGATTAAAATGAGGCTCTGAAGGCCTTTTTACAATAAGCAGGAATGTCAAAAACCCTAGACATCAAAAACCTAACCCTAGGAGATGAAGCGCCAAAAGTCATGTGGGCCCTGTTTGGGTAAGTCAATACATCAACTTCCTGGGGTCGTAACTTTTGCATACGATATTCGTTTTAGGCGTATGATAGCCCGTTGGAAAGGTATCATCAAGGATATTCATTTTAGGTGCAATATCGAAGGAACTTACATATTTCAAACCTATTTTTCCAAAAAACATCATTTAGGGCCTCAAAACAACGTCGAAAGTGAAAACTGCTAAAAATAGTAAATTACCAAAATTGCCAGAAAACTGTTTTGAGCATAGCCTTCTCGAGCTATTAGTTTGCATCCTAGGAATGACGTGACATTCCCTTGTTGTGAATTCTTTTTATTTTGCCTAGGACTTGTGACACATGTCTTGAGCCTCGTGCTCACTAACCACCTGTCAGATTTAATTCTACACATGTTCACATATTCTCTTATAAATATGAAATGTGCCTTTTTTGAAGTTGAGTTAACTCCACAACTTGTCTCAGTTTGTTGCCACTTGGCCAATCCCTTTGGATTCCTAACTCCCTCTTTAATAGGTGATTCAATGTGTGCCCCTTTTTCTACATGTGTTTATTTTCATAAAATAATAAGGTTTTACAATTCAGATTTGGTCAATCGACGAAATTGTCTTTTTGGAAAAATAATTAAAATTCTAAAATAAAAATAATAGTAGTAATAAAAATTAAAAGTTCAAGTCGTGGGGATCACAATATCCTTCAATAAATGAAGATAGATGCCAATGTTCTTCTCATTTCTAGGTGGCAATCTTGAGTTTTTTTATAATTTTTTTTAAATTATTATTATATCTGACAATTACCTTGCAAACTAGGGTTATTTGATCACATAATGACATCCAATCAATGAGAAATGAGAAATAATCATTATTAATTTCAAAAATTCAAAGAAAAAATCTAATTTAAAATTATTACATTTAATAGATAATTTCCTAAACTTTATAAATATTGAACCAAATTGTTGTGAAGTCAATTATTTTTTAATACAAAACGAAAACTATATTCCCGAAACTAATAAATAAAAAAGTGGTATTTATCACTTATATTTGAATTTAGAATTGGTAATACTTTAATAAATTTATTACTATGAGTAGATAAACAAAAACAAAAATATAATATTCCATTATTACTATTTGAATCTACAAATCATTATTCCTTAAATCTACATTTATAAAAATACAAGCAAATAACTTTCTAGTGAAAATCATGTTAAAATGTGTTGATTATATAGAATCAACAGAAAAACGTAGAGAAGAGAGAGAGGACAAACTTCAAAGTGAATTAGTAGCAATGCTTCGAAGTGAGTTATTAACAATGCTTGATAATAAATTTAGATAGTTCGAAGATAATATTCAGATATAGATGGACAATAAACTACTAGGGTTTTAGACTGAGCTACACGATATAGAGGCTAGATTATAAGAACTAGAAAAAAACAGCCAAGAACAAAAACAATCCACGAAGGAAGAAGAGGTGGATGAAAATAGCAATCTTAGGGACAAAATCAAAGAGTTAGAAGACAAGCTAATTAATAATTTGGCCCTAAATAGCGTGGAACACAAATTGGATATAAAACCTATTAAAGAGGAAATGAATAATCTCATAGAGTTAGACCATGAGCGTAACAAAAGATCCTTGAACCTCATAATTTTTGGTATAAAAGATCAGAAAGATGAGGACACATTAGCAATAGTCAAGGAAGAATTAAAAAATAAATCACAAATTGAAACAATTGGCCTTATAGAAGCAAAAAGGTTGGGGAAAATAATTGAACATAAAGATAGGATGATTCGGGCTATGGTAAGCTCTAATGCCCATAAATATATCATACTTAGTAAAACTTCGAGCTTAAAAGGGTCTGGAATATTTATAAATGAAGACCTCATTCCATAAGATCAAGATAAATTAAGGAAGGAGGTTCAAAAGGTAAAGAAAGCTAGAAAGGAAGGAAAATGGGCAATAATTAAGAATCGAAAAGTTATTATTAGGGATAGAGAGCAAAAGGACAATGACAAATAGCAATTCGAGACACTCTGGATCCTCTTTTGGAACTGTCATGGTTTTCCATGCAGTAAAAGGTCTATACTAAGTTGGATCTCGAATAAAATTGACATTATTCTCTTGATTGAAACTTCGGAGCATGAAGAATGTAAGGTCCCTAATATTGAAGGATTTGTTTTGTGGTCCACATGGAACAAGAAGTCCTCCCGTAGAGAGATTGGAAGCATCGAATGTTACATAAAAATGAATGTCTCTCCTCAGATTCAGCTTCATAAGAAAGATCATATCAATTAGTACATATGGATGGAGATATATGATATTAACGTTGTTATCCCCAATTTCTAGGGATAACTAAGGAGATTATGTCTCGAGGCCCTCAGATTGTAGACATGGAGTACCGAGAGATAGATGGACGACAATGTCCATTTGTCAGACAGAATCCCACTTCACCACCACATATCTCAGGTTCATCATGATGGTATCCACCACATCAGCTTGCTTTCGAAAGACACTTGGATCTTGCTCCATGAGTTACAAGCCAGGTATTATGGTCAGTGTCATTTCAATATTTGAGGCATTCAAGTATGTTGCATTTGAAGTTGCATTTTATTATAGAATGCTTGATTGGAAATTATGCTCTTTTCCCTATTTTACCTTGGTGGTTGACATTGTGCCCTAGTAAGTGGTCACCCTTAGGAAGAGACCATGCTACTAGGAGGTCTTATAGATGAGTGATCGTACCATTCCCAACCATATTTACCACTTTTTATTCTTCATCCATTTCATGTCCCCATATTTTGGGATTTTCAGGCATACTAGTGCAAGAAGGGATTGTACCTCATCTCATGGGAAGAAAGGGCTAAAGGCCCAGAGGGAAAGTGGTTGGAAAAAGTTAAAATCCAAAATCATAAACCTTTTAGATGCTTGCCCAGGGATCCCGAAGACAATGAAATGTCTCTCATAAGAAAATGATGGGACTCGTGAAAAAATAACAATATAAAAATGCCAACCAAGGTAGACCCTGCGTGGCCAATGTTTTCAATGCTTAGGTAGAAGTATCACACATTGTCTTCAACTTCGGGAAGCATAATGTGACCAGGGTAGAGTCGAGGTGGGAAATGTTTTTCATGTATAAAGCCTACCTGTTTCGGGATTCAAAATAAATAAATGTTTTCAACAATCTCCTATTGAAATGACTGAAAATTTAGTTTAGAATTTCTTTCATTCATTTTCTCATACTTGGAATAAACCAGTAATAAACAATAAAAACATAATAATGATAACAACGTAATAAGAAGAATAATGATAACAACATCATAATTCCCTTTTCTGTCTGATCATGTTCTTGTTCTTGCCCAGACTAACTATTAACCTCCCAGCCAACTATGAACAACCTCTCCGGCTCCTTAGCTCCAAGAATCCTTGCGGTTTCCTGGCCCCCGAGCCCAAAATTCCTAGCAACAACAATGCCATGTGAGAGTTCCCCAAAACAATTCTTCCAATTTCCTCCTCCTCCTCCATCTTTCAGAAATTCTCAAACCAAATAAAAATGAGAACCTCTTCCAAGTCCTCCCTTCCTCTCTTATCCTCCTCTCTCAAGTTCCCCTCATTAATTATCAACAACCTTATCCCCCCATTAATTCCCAACAACCTTATCCCCCCATTAATTCCCCAACAGTCTTATCCCCCCATTAATTACTTCACCCACCTTTTAATAATAAAAGACTCATTAATATATTTTAATAATCAATTAAATTAAAATTAAAAACTATGATAAAATTAATCAATTTGGATTGTTACACTTAGGTAGAAGTCCCACCTTGGCTTCAACCTAGAAACATATTAAAAAATAAAAGGCAATAAATGGGCTTGGAAAAAGGATGCATTGAAAATCAAGGTGCAACACACCCTCTACAAAGGCACCCATAGATGAGACAATACAAACCCTTGTATGTCATGAACCCCATGCCCAGAAGTCTTACCCCCATCCATTTCATTTTTTTTACATGACTTAGAGAGGTTCCACCTAGGAAACATCCCTTGACTTGGGAATGATTCACCCAGTAGGTCACCTTGTCAACCCTCCCATACCTCAACTTGGAAAATTGCATAGGTTCTTTGAGCACTTGTTTAATTTGCTTAATTTGATTAGGTAACTTTGGTGCACATGCTTAGGTGGATCTTTTATTCATTTGATTTACTCACCATGGTGCATTTGACTTGAGATCCTTGGAGGGCGCATTCATTGTCTTTGCAGGACCTTGCTTGGTGGATAGTTTTGGAGGAACGAGCCTAGCTTGGGCTTCCTTGGGGCATGAATCCCACAGGTTGGATACCATGGTTTGCACATCGGATGATGATGATAGCCTTTAGAGGCTTGAGAGACACCTTAGGGGACCTATCCTATCCCTTCATCACCCAAACAATTAATCTTTGGAGGCTAGAGCACTACATCTTGGGGCTTGACGTTTTGTTGGGGATAGGGTGGTGGTGTTGATGATTGACACTTGGCACTTTTTGATGAGGAGAAGCCTTAGCTTGATGGAGAAGACCCTATCACATGAGAAGGAGGCTTTTGGAGGCACAACGTTTCATCTCCAAACTCAACAACTTGCTCCAAGAGCCAAAATGTTGCCCTAAAGGGGTAATGTCATGTCCTTTTAGGGATTTCTTATGTGCAAATTGAAATTTAAAGTTGTAAAGGGGAAAAGTGTAATATCCCTCGGCCAAACCCAATTGTAAATGTAATATAAGTGTACTTAATCCGGTGAGTTGTTTTGATATCATTTGGTAATGCACATCATGTGGCATAGTGTGCGCATGAACTGTGCAGTAAAATGATGTAGTATGTACATTCTCAGATACCGCATGCAGTAATTAAGGTGCGCGCAGTATGGAAGACAATGAGCCTCATGTATATGATATGTGTTATAGGTTGGTGATCTAGTTATTATAAGTCAGGATGCTTATGTTTTGGTATTAGGCCGGAACACCTAGATGTCAAAGGCCATTGCGCCTACTTTGTACATGACTCATGATTAATATAAAATACATCACTGTGCGCAGACCGACCACGATAAAAGAGATGGGGGACTGAACTTCACCAGTTAGAGAAAGGGAGGTCCAAAAGTCAAGGAATATTATATTAATATTTCCTAAAGTATAAAGTATGGGTAATTATTTTACCCTGAGTTCTAAAGTTGGGGACAAGTGGAACAAAGTAACTTCCGATATGACAAGTGTCAAGTTGGGGACATGCATTCATATCATGGGGGACTTATCTCATTTGGTCACTTTTCACGAGGATTTTCTTACCAATAGCTTGACCATCATTTTTCTCACCATCACTTTCATGATGAGTAACACAGTGATTTCCTTTCCACACTCAGTTATCTAGTCAATGATTCCATGACCATTTTTCACTCATGCAATTTGTTATCCTTGAGACAGTCATTTCACCATTTATGAGCCTATTCCCATGGCCTTTTTCGGTTGGTGTACCTAGTTAGCTTGGAGCGAGATTGAAGAAGCGGGTTGTCAGGCCCGTGAGCAATTCGTCGAGCGTGAGAATTTTTGGGGATTGATTCCTGAAGGTTCTAAACTGCAGCTACAACGCTCTAAGACTTCCAGTCTAGCTTATTGTTGAAGCCCTGGAAGGGAAGTGGGGTAGCCGAGGGACTGTTGAGCAGAGATGGGGCACACTTCCTTGGGTGGGACAGGCATGTGGGGAATGAGAGGTTATAGGCTGTTAGTTGAGTGAGCACCTGAGACGGAGTCTTTCCTGTTGTCCATGAGCCTTAGCCTGGTTAGGAACCCTTTTACCCTGGGTGGGGTTCAGTCCCAGCTCAGGGGTGACTCACTGTTGAGAGTGATGAACAATGTAATCTAAGGTTGGGAGGTTCGTGGACGGTCTGTACACAGTTGGTGACAATCTTTCCAAGATAAGTACCAATCGTATGATAAAAATGATATGTTGATTTGTTATTTACATGCCTATGTTACGGTTTCTCATATATGTGATTATAATTGCCTATATGTTTATGGGTAATTCCCTGTATATGCGGCATATCAGTGGTTACTGTTATTTCAGTATAAAAGTCGTATATTACAGAAAGTAATTGATTGTTTATGTTTATATGTAAAGCTTCCAGAAGAGTGTTGTATGTATATGTTTAAGTTGCATGCAGTTTAAAGAGAAAATTTATGTGGCATAGCTCAGTTGACTACTGGGTATGTTACTGTATGTTCTGAAGTAAGGGAATGAAAGTGTTCCCTAGAGTAGCATGGTCCAGCCTGTATAAGCTAGGGATGTTATCGACTGGTGTGAGAGCATGAGAGGTTACTCTCGAGTGGCAACCCCCGGCCCGTGGGTGGCCGGGGGAACGTTACAAATTGGTATCAGAGCTTCAGTTCAAAACTGAGCCTGGATGGACCAGAGGGGATTCAGCTGAAGCAAATATTCACAGAAGAATAACTTCAAAGTGACCAAAATTCGATTCATGGAGCATCCATGGAAAAATTTTGGCGTGCTGGCGTGAGCAGTAAATTTTGGCACCGCGCGGGGAAAATGTTGGCGTGCAAGTGTGCACAGTAAAGTGTGGCGTCGCGCGGAAGATTATTATGTGCGGATGCACGCGCTAAATATAGCCCTGCGTGGTGATCACACACATAGTAATGTGCACATGGGATGCACAAGTATTGCTTAACACAGAGGAGTTATGTTGGTACGTGCATAAGTATGAGTATAAGTTGTCTCGCGATAGTGTATTCAGTAGTGCGCGTAGATAATTGTGCGCAATGGAATATGTTGAAATTTGACATGGTACAATGCATAGGGAAAAATGCATGTGGAATATCGGTGCGCAGTACCAAAACTGTGCACAGTGGGTATTGGCGCACAACGCAAAAGTAGTGTGCACAAGTTGTCAGTGCGGCGGAGAAGAAATGCACAGTAGATATAGGTGCGCGGAAAAATGTTTTACCTTGAGATGTTGCTATGCACGATAAATATAAATGTATAGGTCGAAGTTTAGTGCACGCGAAGTCGCTTGGAAGGCGATGAGTCTGAGTTTAATTTGCATAATAATAGAAGAAAAAGAAACATGCAACCGCATCGAAGCATTAATTAAAAGAATTATGAGTTTTATTTTCCTTCGATTCAGACAGATGAAAGGAAATATAAGCTTACAAGAAAAACATATTATAAAAGAAAACAAGATTCATAACACCACCGGATAGAAATTGTAATAAAACAGTCTAAAATCCGTTTATGTATTTATATAATTGTATTAATCAAAAATTACAAAGGAGGGATGATAGCAGTTAGCTTGTTGTAAAAAGGGTCATTTAAGAACAGGCCTATCATCTTTGGTGCTCCTTACCTCTACTACCAGTTGTTCAAAAATTCATTGAAACATGTTAATTTTAGTTGAAGACTCACTTCATCTAGCGATACCCTCCTTTAAAGAAGAATCTAACCAGACCAGTTGATTCTCTCCAACACTTTCGGCCGCTTCAGCCGTATATTCCTCCTTCTTCTGTCGCTTGTTACTTTTCTTCTTAGCGGCTGGCATGTTGATGACTAAATCCTTCATAGTGGGATTCAACCTGACTTCCAACCGCGAGTCTATAGTTGGCTCTGTGTGGAATTTAGTCGCTAGAATGTGCACAAGGACCCTTTCCTCCTTATTCGCAAGAAATCCTAGCATGTTGCCCGAATAACCAGTCTCACTCGATTTAGCCTTGTCCATGTATCTCAGGTTGTGGATACAGAAATGATTTTACAGAGAGCAGAAATTTGAGCAGTTTGGAGATTACTTTAGTTATGGATACGCAGATACCTTCATACTTGCGGATTGGTAGTTTTAGAATTCCAATTATGAAGCGCAAAGGGATTACGTACAAGAGTGTTGGGTTGCCATGCTCAGCTAATCTATTTCGAATGATTAGATTTTGAGTTCATTACATGGCGGCGCTCAACTGATGTCACATGGCTACGAAGTACTGAACGAGTTAAGCAGGGTGATCTGACTAGCCGTCGCCCACTCCACGAGTGGTGGATTTGACATGTTGAGACACGTGATACCGCATCTTAGAGAAAGTGGTTTTGGAAAACCACCTTCTTGCACAAGTGTATCTCTGAAGGCACTGTGCGTCTGTGTTTTCGAGACTTGGGTCTTATCTAGAATTGTCATGGTAATAACAACAGGAAATTGGGAGAGATAATTTTGATGTGTATATTGAACCAAAATGGTGCATATTCTCATGAATTGTTGAATTGTTAGACTGATAAGTTTCGATGGCTGAACGTTTTGCAGAATTAACAACTAGATCAGATCAGACCAGTGTGGAGTCCATAGGAATGGAAGAACCACAGGGGAATTGCAATTAGCAAGATGAGAGCAGAGGGGTGGATGTCCATTTGGGCATTGAAGGAACAAACTCCAACGGACATGGAGAAGAAAGGAGTGAAAATATGAATATGGTTGAGACCATTAAGAATTTGCAGAAGAATTTCCAAAGCCATAAAGTTGATAATAAAAGTCTTATGAAAGTCAAAGAGCAACAGGATGACTTCAACATGAAGCTATTGGAGGGTTTGAATAGAATAGAAAATAAATTGGTTAAGTGGCTCAAGTAAATCTAGGAGTCACAAGCTTTCGGAGGAGAAAATAAAAGAAAAAAGTGTTAGTAGACATCACCATCATTCCCCAAGGAATTCAAATAAGAGAGTAAGCAACAGCTCGAGTCTATCCCCTGTCAGAAGGTATAAGAGATTTGGGGTGGATGAGCTGCAAGGAGAAATGAACAAAATCAAACCTCTTACATTTGATGGTGAGCACAAGAAGGATGAAGATGCAGAAACATGGTTGTTGGGAATGAGAAAGTATTTACAATTGCATAATTATTCTTCTCATGCAGAAGGTAGAATTTCTATCTATCAACTCAAAGAAAAGGCCTCCATGTGGTGGGATCAACTTGTGCAAGTGCAGCACATTGTAGAGAAAAGTGTTACTTGGAGGGAATTMAAGAAGTATTTTTGATCCAGGTGGATATTGGTGGCCACCYGCCTATTCCACTTGGACCCACACCATTGTTTCTTTCAGTTTTTCAGTTTCCTTAATTGTAGCACAATTTACTATTTTTAGCAGTTCTTTGGGTCCTGAACTTCCGGAGTTGTTTTGAGGCCCTAAACGACGTTTTTTGGGCATGAATGCTCTGGCAAATATGAGTTCGTTTTGGACTCGATATTCTCTTTTAGCAAATTAGTCCTTAGATAGATCTTTCTAATGATGTATCATGTGCGTCAAACGGAGATAGTATGCCAAAGTTACGACCCCGAGAAATTGATGTACCAATTTACCCCAACAGGGCCCATATTCTGGCGTTTCATCTCCTAGGCTTAGGTTTTTGGATGTTTAGGGTTTTCGATTGTTT
>JZKD02S1453097.1:0-10945 GCA_000966675.3 Picea glauca
AGGTTGTAGCCTCACAATGAGTTGGTGCTCATATGTATGATAATGTAAAGAATGTAGATAATACTTATCATATAAAGAAAACGAGGTTTTTACCCTGTATGGGTTTCCTCGGGAATTATCTGCCTCTGTCTTTCTCATATATGTGATTGATGCTGAATGTGCCTTTGTTCATTTCTCTGCATTAGTGTGATCATCATTGAGTGCCTTGTAAAGATTTTAAAAGAAGAATAATTGTTTAAGCACGGTAACAACTGATTCACCCCCCCTCTCAGTTGTCCAACAAAGTTCGCTACCCTATGGTATTCCACTGATATGAACAAACAGTAGCAGTCGAACGTCATGTTTCATACATACTACCTCCAGCTAAAGAGAGCCATTGAAGCCGAGCCTCGTATGACTCTGAACACCTTACTAATGTTCTGACCCTTGATGAAGTTCAGTATAGATCGACACTTCATCTACATTATAGCATGAGCAGATGAACATAAAGACCAGCTCCAGTCATATTATAAGCTTACAGAAGAAGACCTTGAAGAAATCACCAATGAATGGTATGCTGACCTCCTTATCCTTGCCAACCCCGTAGAGATATCTGATATTGACAGCCCAGAGGACACTCATAAAGAACATAACACACCCAAAACCAACAAACAAAATAAGACTAAGGAGGTCCAAAACTTCAGCAGCACCTCAGGAAAGACTGCTTCCATGTCACCTGACCGGGGGGGTGATGACAAAGTAGAAGATGAATAGAGACCAAGCAAAGTAACACCACCCAGAGACAAGGTTGACCCCTTGAAGAAGAGGAAGGTTCCCCCCTGAAACCTTCTTCTCAAAAGAAATCGAAAGCCACCATGACCAATATGCAGACTGTCCTCACCTCCAATGATTTTGACTTCATCATAGCCGCCCTGAACGATGCTTCACTAGAGATAGTAGAGAAACAAGGAGCAAAGTAGGAGGAAATGTATGATAGGATTGAAGTTGAACTCCAAGGGGTATAGAAGGCCCTTAAGTCCATTCGTGCAGTCTCCATTACGCCTCTTCCATCGGGAGAAACAGAGTTGGGAGATGAGCCAACCCAACTCCACCGACTAGCTGAGACAGTCGAAACTCTCCTTCGACGAGCATAAGAGGAAACAAAACAAGCCACCCTGGCCTTGAAGAAAATAAAAGAAGTACTTATAGAGTAGCATCGAGCTGCAGAATAGGAAAATGTTTCTCTCCAAACAAAGTTTGATGAAGAAAAAGGACAACTACAGCAAGGAAAAGAACAGTTGCTCGCGGAGCAACTCGAAGTGAAAGAAGTGGTCAGTAGAGCACTTCGTTCTGTGAAAGTTGTAGAAATAAAGGCAGAGGATCGAGTCACATGAAAAGTAGATAATCTCACAGAAGTTATCTAGTAGCTACAACAACACATCATAGACTTAGAGCTCCACGTAGTGACCAAAACCCAACAGGATGTAAGGGATCAAAGCAACTACTAGAAGCGTAGTTGAGAGAATAAAATACCTTGCTATGGAATGTAAGAAACTTACTGATCGCAGTCCCCATACCTACGAGCAACTCACTGAGAATTCAAAATTGAAGGCACTGGAATCATAGCTCCAAGAGGTGAAGTATCAAGATGAAACAATGCAAGCACAGCTGAAGCCCCTGTTAGTTATGGAAAGAATGAAGCAATCCCATGAGAAATGCACTGCCCAGAAGAATATCCACACTATCCAGAGAAAAGTTATGGAAGTAACTCAGAGGCTCCAACCTATACAAGATAAGGATTACCAATTGTTCACAGAGGTCGAAGGATGAGGATAAGAACTAGAGCAAGTTTTCACTATAGTTGAACAATGCCTGGAGGGACCTATTAACGACATAGTCATCCAAGAGTTCACTGAATAGGAGGCTAAGGCACAATTACAAGTTGAAGTTTCTTGAGCTATGCTCAAGGATTTTGAAGCAAAACTACCTAGATTAGAGTGACTTGGGATGAGTCACAAGTGAGTGTTGGGGGCTTTCTAGCCCTTGACCAAGTTTTGGATATCCTTGGTCAAGTTTGACCTATTTTGGGACTTCGACAGCCTGTTGATGGAGGAGTGCAAGATGAAGTAGAGATCGCGAGATCTTTGCCCCTTTTTGGGTCCTTTTTGGGATTTGAGATTATGTAACAGGTATGGGATGTTGGCCCATGGGTTTACCCATGTTTAGGCCTATTTTGTAAAGTATAAATATATGTATAGACAATGTAAGAAGAGGAGAGTTACGAATAGCTAAGTGCTAGATCTATGTGATTGAAGGATTGTAAGTGCTCTATGCAGACTATGTAAGACTTGCAGAGTTACATGCAAGTAATTATAAGAAGGCTTGGTGCTTTACCCTAGCTCGAAGAAGGAGGATGTGGCGGAGTGCACACAGATCTCCTATCTTCTACAGAGTAGGATTTTGATGCTATGTGCATGTAAGAAGATTGACAAAGATAATAAAGAAGAAGAGTTGGTGGATGTAGCCCCAAGGTGGGGGTGAACCACGTATATTCTATGTTGCTCTGCTTTGTGCAATGTGTTGATGTGTTTATGTCTTTAATTTCTAAGTGCTTTGATATAGATAGATAGATCTGTTTATGCTTTCTGCTAATGATGTATAGGGATGTTAGATCTGACCTGTGTGAATGTGCTTAGTGCTTGAATCTGCTAGATCTAATCGACCTCTCTATGATAAGTGCTTAGATACATCAGATCTAAATGAATGATGCGATGCTCTGTTTTATCTACAAGGTATATAGTGTTTAAATATTGATGAACTGTCGGTGCTAAGTGCTCTGTTAAGTATTACATTCACAGATCTATGTCACAGCTAAGGTTCCAGACACCTGAGTCCTGCAACCACCCCTGCCTCTACCTCGAGTGAGACTTCATCTGCTTCACAGGTGTTGTTGAAAGGGATGATAGCTAGGGTTTTTTTGGTGTATTTTTGTAGCGTTGAACCCTGGATCTGCCCCTTTGCCAAGATTCAATGTGTTTTTCCTGAGTTTGTACCTAAGGCTTAAAGGTACAGTGTCAAGGCATCCGAAAGTGGTTAAAAGGTGGAGAAGGTAGGAACGTCAAACCTTCGGGTAAGGAAACTAAGGAAGATTTCTTCGTTGGCATTGTCTGGATTCTAACTGTTCCTAGATATTTATAT
Organism: Picea glauca; assembly: GCA_000966675.3. NCBI lineage: Eukaryota > Viridiplantae > Streptophyta > Pinopsida > Pinales > Pinaceae > Picea > Picea glauca. The sequence goes on from JZKD02S1453097.1 coordinate 3,178, forward strand.
CTCGCTCAATGGCTGCCCATGATTGTTCAAGTTCGGCCCGGTTAGTTGTTGTTTTAAGGATAGTGTTGAAAATGTTTAAGGCGATGTGTGTTTGGTCCAATAACCTGGGTTTGACGTTAGGTTGAGTCTGTATAGGAACTGAAATGGGGGAACAATAAAAATATAAAAGACTTTTAGGGAAGATTAAGTGTTGTCTCAGTTTGATATTATAAAAGAGAAATTACAGTTGCAGAAATAACATATAGATGCAAATCTAAGGCTCGTTCCCGTAACTGTATAATATTTTTATAAAAGGGGTGAGATGAGAGAAAAACATTGAGCCATTTACTAAGTAAAGTTCCAACCAGTGGAAAACTCAAGACATAAACGGGAGAGGAAAATATGTAAGAAAATAACCAATGTAACAAAGAATATATGTAGAATTATGAAACTGCAGATTGGTCTTACACAGCTGATAGCTGGTGCAGAGGAAAGGCAATAAACAATTACAGAAAACCCAAATCCATTCGTTATAGTAGTGGTCGTCCTAAATTACAACGAAGCACATCAATTATGAACATGAATTGAAATGTAAAAATGAGATACAAGGAAGCAAACTTGTGATACAGAAGTGACGAAATTGAGAATCTCCAGATCTGCTTGTATTAACTCTCAATGTAAAAACTCTATTACAAGTGATTCAAAAAGGTCCAGCCCTGTTTATTTCTCTCTGGGGTATATTTATACAATTTTTACAAAGCAGATGGAATCTCAATAGTCGCAAAACTTCAGTTATGACAGAAGGGAGAGTAATCGCTCCATTTCCCCAACTCTGTCTTCACTTAGTGCCAGGTGCTCGTCTTCGCACAGACTTGGTGCAGGCGATACATATTTCCACAAGTTGAGATACGATCCGTGAAGGCTCTGCTTGACAGCTAGCCTTGACGAAGTAGCATTCACGGGATAACTATTGTAGCTTGTATCCCATTTGTGCATCGATGATGTCTAGGGCACTTAGTTGCGCGCTGGGATGAATCATGTGATTCTCAACTCGGGCCATGTCCACTATATCTATATGAGAGATATCGACCGAATCTCTCTCATCCTTCTCTTTCAGATCAAGCGAGATCTGTTCCACATTTATTTGTATCAATGCTTCTGCGTCACCTCCACTGTCCATACCCAACAACTCACCGTCTATGGAATTGAAGGCTTCCTCTAATGAATTGGTTACCTTTTGGGCTTGCTCCTTGCCCAGGGCAATGTTGTGCTCCCAATCCTTCAACATAATATTACCTCTGGTTTTTTATGGGATGGCGAGCCTGAGAGAAACTTCCGAAACTCTGTTATTCGTGGCTATCACCGCCTCCTGGAAGGCGACCCGAGCCGCTTCAACATCCCTCTCTCTGACAGTGAGGTTCTCGGAAATCTGATTCATCAACAGACAATTCTCTCTTATTGCTCCCACTTTGGTGAGCAAACTCTGTTGTGCAGAAGAGATTCTATTCTGAATATCGATTGCTTGGGATTTAAACCCCTCGACGTTGATCATCCTGCTTTCGGCGTTCTCTACCTGAGCCTGTAGCTCTGCAATCATAGTCCTCTTTTGGGCCGCCTGTATCTGACCGTCTTGGACCACTAGATGTGCTTGCTTGAGCTTGGTATTAAGCACATCTATCTCATTTTTATCAGCCATTCGGGCCAGTTCTATCTCCGCGCTCACCTGGCCCTGAGCATTTTCCGTGGCCGAGGCGAATCTGGCCTCGAGAGTCATGATCAGGCGATTTTTCCTATTGAGTTGGTTCTTCAAAATTCCAACCGAAAATTGATTTTCCAATGCATACGCTCCTAGCATCCCTTCAATCTCAGTGGTGAATTGCTCATTCTTTTTATTTTTTCCATCGGTCATGACCTTGAAATTCTTGGCAGTTGATTCTCCCTCCTGGTAGAATTCCCTTTTTACTAACGCTTTTCTTTTTTTATCATAGAAGAACTCGTTCGGAGGAAGTTCTTCTGCTTGTATGGGCCTCATCTCCTCATTAAATATCCATCCTTCTTCGATATTCCCTTGCGTTGACTGCAAGGGGGTGACAGAAGTGATAGGTTCCCCAATTTGTTTCGCTGATTTTCCTGGGGTATCAGTCGGCTTCTGCTTCTTCGACAGTTTCGGGGCCTTTGTCTCAACTTCAGGATTCTGTTTCTTTGGTGGGTCCGGAGTCATTACCTCTGCTTCGGGATTATTTGTTTGTCCCTCCTCATCCTGGTGTTTTTTCGAGTCAGGAATTGCATCTTCGAGATCTTCAGCATCCTTCTGCATTGTCTCGGGAACACCTGAACTCTCACCTCGCAACACAGCGGGGAGACCGCTTCGTCTATGCTCTTGGAATTTTAACACAGCAGTTGTATTCTCAAGTGCCAAGGATCAGATTCGGACTAGAACTTCTTCGTAAGACCTCGCCCCTCAGAAAATATCATCCGAGGGTGAGTTCTCATGCTCGAATCTCTTGAGCCCACACTTTGCTAAATGGTTGCTCACAACCCTCTGTGGATCATGTCTCTTATACTTGATGGATACCAAATTCAGGTCTTCCAGGGATGCAGCCTCAGCCTTTGCATGCCCAAAATCCAATAAAGAATAAGAATTTAGCCGAATGGGAAAAGACGACCACACCTTCTTTGAGTATCCTTTGAGTTCATTACTTACCCCACCAATTATTGTCTACCGGGCAACCTCGCGACAAGCCATCTTGTCGGGGATGAACAATGGTAGCGCAAGCAGGGGAACATCATCCCCGAACACTCTGATGTACGAGAACTCTGCCTCTACGTACCAGTCCGCTATGCCACTCAGATTTGCAGCAATGCTGTCCGAGATACGAGGTGGTGGGTGACCAAAAATGGCGATATGCAGGGGCACCATCACCCTGTTGAAAATTTCGTATATGAAACTGTCTGCTTTATTTTTCGATAGATTTTTGTGGTATACATGTATGGGGCTGTCTTCGGCTAGAGTCCAAGCCCATCTCATTAATGGGAATGGTGTCATGGAACATATCGCGTCCATGATATATGCGGACATGAAGAATGAGGACGACCTCCCACTTGCCTTCTGCTCCCAATACTCTATGACCCGGTTGGCCAAACTGTCCAAGAGTATCTTTGCCTATTTAAATGAGCAACCTTCTGCGACTCGAAACATCATTGGAACCCATGCAATGAAAAAATGCGATGTGTCCTCCCTCCCAAATAGTCGGCATGTCATCATTTCCACACACTTATACTGTGGCTCCAGCGAAGAGATTGAATAAACACCCTGGTCATTTGCTCTGAATTTCGTAGAGCACGAAACCCAATCCTTTATCAAACCGGGCATGGTTTTATCATATTCTGTGCACTCCTTTTCTTTGAACTTCTCCAGGAATTCAACATCATATGTGTACTTAGATGTCATTGGAAGCTTATACATGGTTTGGATATGTTCCGGTCTAAAAGTCCCGACCGTGACCCGTTGTTGGTTCATGATAGTTCTGGTGGGTAGGTCTATGTGATCCAATTCCCATTGGATCATGTCATAATATGGGAGCAACCGTGGTCTGGTTGCTACCCGATGCATTCCGGATTGGACAACTATCTTGTATTTAGTGTTCAGGTCGTTCTTTTCATTGTTGTCTGAGTCTGAATAGTTCACCAATTCTGATTGCAAAATGTCTGAAACAAATGACCAGCTGGGGACCGAGTCGACACTCCGGGGCGAAGTGTCGGAGACATTGTCTGAGCCTTGTCCTGTGACCTTGACATTCGCTTTCGCTGCTTTCCGTGGATCCATAGCCGAAGCTTGTGTTTTCTCCCTTCTGCGATAGAACTGCATATACATGCAGAAATTAGTTCACTCAGAAATGACAAGCTCTGCGTGTTTATGAAAATGTGTTCGTTATAATAAAATGAATCTCTTATATATATTTGAAAATTCGGTACTTTTTGAAATAAGCCTGTCAAATCGTAATTATAAACAAATTTATTGCGTAAAATCCAATCTTAGATGCGTGGATTTACCCTACTTCTCCATAAATGTCATCAATTTCTGGCGGTTTGACAGTCAGTCGAAGTATGGAGAGCAAATGGCTACCTCGGGAAACCTGCAAGCCTCGAGGCGCGGGATATATCTTACCTTATCTTAAATTATCAAATATTACCAACGTTAATTAATTTCTCGTTATTCACTACATCATGGATTTTCTTTTAACATTTTGAATCTCCAACATGCGAGATCGTGAGGACCGACTTCAGTTTAATTAAAGGAAATCGCGATTTAAGGAATAATTAATTTTATAATCGTTTTACTCGCCATATCGCGACTCAGAACTTCGAAGATAATTTTTTTGGAAGACCAGTATGCCGAGTCGCGAAACCGCGAGATGGAGATAATTAAGACTCAATTAAGAGTAAGAAAAACTTGGATTAGGAGATTAATTAATCATGTTGTAATTACATCGCGACTTCGTGAGTCGGGGTTTTAGACGCCGTAACTTTCGAAAAGATAGTGCCAAGTGGTGAAATGCCGAGAATGGATTTTAACCACGGTTAGCTTTTTTGCCTTTGATCCTTGACCAGGGTTATCCCAGAAGGGCCTCATGTCCTCGGCTCTCAGGGTTGTAAAAATGAAAATTTTGGTTCGACAGATGCCGAGGCGCAAAAGTCCAACGACGTCTAATCACGAGTTAAAAGACTTTACCCTGATTATTTCTTAGAGTGAAAATTTAAAACGACTTCGCCGTTTCGTGACTCGAGAAGTGTGAACTCATGGATTAAAATACTCGACTTGCGAGATCCCGAAGCAAACAAAAAGGAGTGAACATTCTTACGAAAGTGGGCTTGTTTCGTGAGTAGAGAAGCATTGCTTCTCACGTGACCATGTTTCAGAGGTCTCATCATCTCGGAAGGAAAAAAGATAAGCAACTTTAGATTTCAAGTATCGAATTGAAAATTGTGACAGGACAAAAACAACGACGGCTCCAACATAGGCTCCAACTAGGGATCCCGCCTTCCTATGAGGCGGGAAGAACAGTAGACCACGTGCCAATATTGGGTTAATGGAGTCAAAATCTCAATCAGACAAAAAGGTTCCAAGCAAGGAGGAATGAAGGGGGAAAAGATTATGTTCTTAACCTTGAGAAGTTTTTTCAAAATCAGATACTCCTTTCAAACACAGCTGTAGTCTCTTTCACAATTTTCCCTTTCCCACTAGTAACTTTGGGTATGTTTTAAGACAGTCAAAATGACCCTAGGGGACTCAACAGATCTTGTGGCTCTCGGCTTGCATCAAAAGGATGAGATTATATATTTTAAATCGGGGAGTCCCGTATGAATTTGGGATGTGGATCAGGTTTTTAGAAAGCATTGGTTACCAGATTAGAATGATATTCATGTATAATAGCCTTACAGATATCTCTGACATTGCTTCACTGCCAATGAGCCTGTTCAGTACCCCGGTGAAGTTATCTGGCCCCTTTTACTGAATTTCCTTTCACCACTTCGGAAAATATTTATGCATTTAAATGCTAAGACGAGGGCAATCATTTCTGAATTTCCTTTCATCATCTTCCTGGACTAGGTGGGGGAAATCATTTCTGAATTTCCTTTCACCACCTGTCTTATAATTTTATTTTTTGAGCACAAAGATGGGGGCAATCAGTTTGTATCAGGGCTGACATCTGTGTAATATTTTGCATCAGAGGTCTGTCAACTTACTTTGATTACTCGGTACCAAGCTTCCTTTGACCCTCACAACACCTTCGTTCTTAGGGAGAAAAGGAAAATAATTTTTTAATGGGCATCCTGTTTGAGCAAGCTTCGATTCTTCTGATGTTGTTGAAAAACCTAGGAAAGTTAGGATCGCTCTAAATGTTCCTTCGCTTAGCAGGAGATCAAGTAGTTGTGAAGACCCGCTTTCCTATCCAGATCTATTTTGAAACCTACGAGGTTTAAAACAAAAAAAACTTTATCCCTTCGCAATGAAATGAAAAGATGGCAGCTTGTCAAAAGTTAGACCCGAAAACAGGCAGGATACAGGGCAATGATTTATTGATCGAAAATACAGAAGGGAAAAATAGTTCGAGACTAGATCTTGTAGATGTCTTTGGGGACGGTTACTTTTGACTGACTGCTCTTAGTTTTAGTGCATCATTCAAACCATTTCAAATCAAAGGTTACCAAACCACGCAATAATCCTATTATCTAACATTTTGGCCGATATTGTAGTTTGAATGACGTTACCTTGGTTTACTTTAACAGTCTTTCATAACATGTGTATTGAGAAAGATCACCTTTACCTTTTCTTTTCACTTTCTTTGTGCATTATAAAGCTACTTTTAGATATCACCTGTTTCATGCCGATTTATTTCTGTCACCGCCTTGCGAATTACTCTTCCTACTAGCTTTGCAAGCAGCTGAATCTTGTAAAAGCAAACACAAACTTTATTCGAAATATGTCTAAAAATTATGAACAACAGAAAACAGAAAGTCCAAAGGGTAATAAAGATGCATGTATGTACACAAAATTTATTTATCTATTTATTTATTATATAATGGCAACTGTTATGTCATGTAATGTTTCAGATATCGCCCATTGATAGGGGCGCTGAGGACTTCTCCGTCGATGTTTTCCAGCAGAAAGGAATTTTTTCCTTCTGGAGCCAAGACCCTGAATGGCCCATACCAGAGGTGGTCAAATTTACCATGCTTCGCGGCTTCCTCTTTTCTGGCATCCCATCTTAGTACTAAGTCACCTAGAAGGAATTCCCTGTCCTTTGCCTTGAGATCGAAAAATGCTTTCATCTCATCCTGGTACTTCTGCATTTTTTCGTCGACTTCAACTCTATGTTGTTGAACCTCGATCAGCTGGTTAATTCTCCTAGTCACATGATTTGGCTCTTCATTTTGGTCCTGCCATAACTTCATCACCGACAGCACTAGATTTATGGGTAAGACCGCCTCTGTCCCATAGACCATTTGAAACGAAAAAATGTCGATAGACCTTTTAGTACTGATGCGGTTTTCCCATAGTGTGTATTTCAAGTGCACATGCCAAGACCTTTTATTTTCATCCAGTACTTTCTTAATTATGTTCACCAGGCTCTTGTTAGATGATTTGGCCAATTCATTCCCCTAGGGGTAATATGCAGTGTAATGGCCGAGAACGATATTATACTTCTGATAAAAGCTAATCATAGCCATAGATTTGAAGGCCTGAACATTATCGGTAACTATCTTTCAGGGACACCTGAATCTTGACAAGATATTGTTTTCCAAGAAATCAATCACTACCGAGTATGTTTCCCTTTTGGTTGGAATGGCTTCCACCCACTTAGTAAAATAATCCGTAGCTGTTAAGATCCACTTATGTTGAGCACTGGAATGAGGATTAATTTCCCCTATGAAGTCTAGACCCCATTGTTGAAATGGAGCTTCAATTTTGACTAGAACGAGTGGCAGTGCAGGGAGTTTTTGTTTACCAGCGAATATTTGACAAGGGTTGCACGCATGCACTTTGGCATTGATGTCTGAAAATAGTTTAGGCCAATAGTACCCAGCCCTCAAGATCTTATAGGTAGTGGCTCTCCATGCATGGTGTCCTCCATAGACTCCTTCATGAAATTCCTCTATAACCCGTGGAGTTTCTGACTCAACCAAACAGACTAGCAGGAACCCGAGTGGATCCTTCCAATATAGCTGATTTTCGGCGATGCAATATTTCACAGCGTGGAGTTTTAAAGTTCTTCACTTGGCTAGT
>JZKD02S1453108.1:0-10945 GCA_000966675.3 Picea glauca
CTTCTGCAGTTATGAGCATACTGGCCAGAATGAAGACCGACCTCCTATATTTATACTATTTTTGGTAGACTGCCTGGGTCGACTTCTCATTATGGGTACTAATTCTTTAGTATATAACATTTCCTTCAGTCGACTTCTTCTCTTGGAGACTAATAACCTAATACAAGTCATTTTCTTGAGCCAACTTGTCTTCTAGGGTTATTAACCAATTAATTAGGGTTTCTTCTTGGTTCCCAAAATATTCTATTCTTGTCAAGTTTACACGTGGAGGTAAATACCTCCTACAACTACAATAATATCAACACAACCAGCATATATTTTAATTGTCTATTGTCTATTGAGGCCTTATTATCATATTTGTACTTGGAAGTTGCTATATACATGCTATTATTGTTTTTGTTCCGAGGAGTTACACAAATTATCTTTCTTTGCCTCAATTCCTCAGACGCAGACCTTTAACTTGGGTAACCCGTGAGAGGGGGGTATATCTTGATCAAATCTCTAGCTTTCCTAGCCCTTTAGGTTACAAGGGATGCCTCTCCTGGGTTGGACCTCATCCATCCCTAAAAGTGGGGATTTCCCACTAAGCTGACAATGGTGGGTTATCTTGTTTTTACACCAATTTGGGTTACTTATCTTAGGCTTTGGAATACGCACAAATTGCACGATAATAGGCACATAGTTGCAAGTTTTGTTATTCAGGGGTTGTTGATAGGACAAGTTCTTGAACAAGTCAGACATATATACAGGTACATCTAATTGACAAACATTTTAGTGGTAGTAGGTGGCCCACAGTTGCAACATTGGTGTAGTATTCAAGGCAAGTATGGGAGGTCAAAGACCCCCAAAGAATATGGTAAGGTTTGTTTTTGCAAACTTATATTTTTCGAAATATGATGGTAGTTAATTAGCCATATACAAATATATTTTCTCTTGCAAGTGGATATTATGGAAGGAGGGTGAACTTTTGGATGAGTAACTTTTTCATACACGTGTTATTTTCTTAGAAGAAGAGCACCATTCTCGGAGACTGCTATTTTTACTTGTCTTCCATTTCTATCTATCTCCTATCTTATTCTCTCATTTTTCTATTTATTGAACAAACATTAAAAGTGCAAAGGGTCTTATATTTGTGAGTGACTAGAGCACTAGAGCTTAATGGCTATTGCCTTACACACTTCATTACTTATTCTTTTCTTGAGAGAGTGGCATTGAGAGCTAACATTGAGTACATCTGATAGTTGAATTCTAGTTTGCATTGTTGAGATTGTACTCATCCCATACTGTAGAGTATTGCATATCTTGAAGAATTATTTTCTATATGGAATTGTCAAGGATTCTATTCATCCTACAACCCTTGGAGGTAAATATATTCAAGCATTCCTTTTGGGGATTATTTTATTGTTTTCCATGTGTAAGGCTTATATATTATCGTATACTCTTATTTTCTTTCAATTTTATCTTGATAGAATCTAAGTAGTAGCATTTGAATAATCACACCCCCCTACTCGCTTTTCTTCTCCTTATATTTTCAACTATATAAAGGTACTAGTTGATTTGTTGAAGTTATTGATTTCCTTACATAAAAGTGTAGCAACATTTTTACATCGAAATCATTGCATCTTAGGCATTATGGGCACATAATTTAGGCATTTTAGATCTCACTTTAAATCAATTTTCTTTTAACTTACAACAAAATTAATTTTATGTAATTTGATTTTGCAAGAAAATTAGCTACTTGTAATTTTGTTTTCCATGCATTGAAAAAGTCCAAAAACACTAAGAAACATTAAGAACATGAAAATACAACATTTAAATTTGCATTTATAGTCATAAAAACAACCCTAACAATTTGTTGTTTTCATGCATTTAATTAGACAACTTTATTGTAGAATTTAATTGGGTTGCATGCCCAACATAATGTCAATTTTCTACATCATTCACATTCTAGGACAGTTTTAGCTTGTTGTTCTAAGACAAATTTTTACTAAAAAACAATATTTATTTCTGTTTTGGGTGTTACTAATCATTTTTTGTTTCAAGTGTTGACCCCTTAAATTACCTAGGGATTCCTCCTTGTGGTTAGCAAGCACTAGCCAGAAGAGTAGGGAGACTATACGAGGTCACATTGTACACTCTCCAATTACCTTGGAACACTTCTACTGTGCCCTCAACAACTCCCCTAATTTTTGAGCAAAACTTGGGGCCCCACCTTTTTTGCACTAGTCTGGGTATGCTTCCTTTTTTTGGATAATACATTTACCTTAGTTCCTCATTGCCTTGCTGCATTGATTCGTTCTTTTAGATCATTAAGCTAGATGGGCCTTCATGTTTCATTTGTTTGGATTTGACTTAGTTTCTTTTCTTCCTTAAGTTGCATTCCTCTTTGAGTTTTGTTTATTTCCTTCCTCAATTTTTCCTTTCCTAATCTTCTTTTTTCAAAGTCTTTTGGTCCCTGATTTTAGAGCGGGTCCAATCCTCAAATCTGCCCTTTTCTTATCTTTTTTTTGAAGTTCTTCCCTGAACTTGGGATCGGCCTGATTGCCAAATCGGGACCCCTGGTTATCCATTTTTTAGTGAGTTGTCCTTGAGTTTGGGTTTGAACCTTTTCTCTTAACTCTTCTTTCGAACCTTGAGTTGTTTCCTTTTAACTTTGAAGCTTTGCTTTTGAGGTTTTGGGTCTTTTTTTAAACTCAAGTTTGAACTCTTTCCCTTTCTTTACTTCCCTTTTGAACTTTTCTTTGTCCCCTTCCGATTTCCAAATTGGCCCAATTTTCTTGGGTCTTTCTTTAAACTCAGGTTTAAACTCTTTCCCTTTCTTTACTTACTTTTCGAACTTTGCTTCGCCCTTTCCGATTTCAATATCGGCCCGATTTGCAAATTTGGGCCCCTATTTCCCTTTGATCACTTGATCAGTCCCCCAAGTAAGAAATAAGTTAATAATACAAGAAGTATCAGTTATGGAAATTCACAAACCTTATTGGGATGATAGTGCACATTGAATTGGAAGAACTTGCTATTTTACTGCTTTATTATTTTATAATTTTCATATCATACCAACTCATTTTCTTACAATTATAAGACCAATGACATTCTATTACATGCTACCACTATCTTCGGACCCATAGCTACCACAATTACTACCTCCAATGTAGAGAGAACTTATAAGCAGAAACATAGAATATTACTGCTGTTCTTACAAAAGGCATAGAAATATTTTATAATTTCCATATTACAACAATGCATTTTACCGTTATAACACCACTAACATTCAATTACATGCTCCCACGATCTTCTAACCAGTAACTACCACAATTACTCTCTTCGATGTAGTGATAACTTATAAGTAGAAGCACAAAATATTCTTATTATTCTTACAACAAGGCATCCTTAGCGTAAAGGTACATAGCATTGCAACTATTTGACCAAGTGTAAAAAAAATATCCACATAGGGCACTTCTTAGCTCAAGATTTGTTTGCAAGGAATCTTGTATTCCCTGGACAACTACTATATCCTTGTAAAATTAATCTTAATGATTCACTAGAAGTATTTGATTCACTATTGATAAGCCCCTGGAATTATATCTGGTCCTGAAAAATTTTACTTGATAAAAGCATTAGACCTAAATTGTTTGTACTCCATCTTTAAAATCCACATTTTGCAAGTTGATGTGCATAATATCTTACAAACAACCTTCCATAATCTTCCATAACAACGTCCTACAAGTAATGGAAGCATAATCTTTGCAACAGTCGCGTGGAAATTTACTATTATTCTGGTAATAGTGTCACCTTACTTGAGACAGCCTCAATGGAGCACAAGGAAAATAAATCACTAGCGTTATTCACTTTAATGAAGAATTTGTACAAATGATAATAAATTTGCTTCCCAACCTTTACAATATTTAAATATTGCTTAATCTATGGAAATGTAGTTTCTTCAACAATCTACAATTCTGTTCTGATTAAAAGGAAACATTGGTCACTTTTGCTCACCCATAGCATAAGAAATTATCTGCTTTTTAAGAGGGCCCAAAATTTGAACACCATTAAATGCAGCAGCACGCAAAAGGTTCACTGGTCCAAAGTCCATTGAAAAAATTTTCTGAAATCCATCCAATACTGCCATCATAGGTAGATTTACAAGCTTCCTTTCTCTCTCATACTTCTTCAACAACGAAATCTACAAAAGGAAAAGTATTACATTCAGCATGTTTCCTGTATATAGAGCAATATACTACTTAGGGCTGGACATGAAATTAAAGTTCCTAAATATCAGATATATCGAAATACATTATCCATCGTATTGATAAAATTAAATAAATGTACTAGTATGCTGGACCAAAGATAGCAGTGTTTATATTCATGTATTTTTCTATGCTGAAACATCAGTACAGTTCTTGAAGCAAGCCCTCTAACCCGAGGGATTGCACAATGGAACAACTGTTTCCAGAGATTTATACTCCATTTTGACATAACAATATCAGTTAGAGGGTGTCCTCAAATTCATTATTTCCTGTGATTAGTGCGACTGATAATTAATAAATAATATGTAATGTTGTGTAATGTTTAGTTAAACGATGTGTAATGTACAACAGCTCAGCAGCCGGAATTTTCAACAAAAGATGATGAAAGACATGTTTGAGAGTGAGTAAGAAAATGCACCTAAGGAGTTCAAGAAATGCTGACTGCCTTTCAGCGAATGTGGCTGCAGATCCAACAAAAGATAAGACCAGCACCATCACCAACATTCAAGCTAGACACAGATTTCAGGCTCCAGTTTGACAGCACAATACATGCCAACAAGATAGATCCCTGGCTATGAAGCTTGGCGGCCTATTTTCAAACACATGAATTGAATGAAACACACAAGATTATGCCGGCAGAAGTAAATATGGAAGACCAGGCCCACATGTGGAATGCTGCAACTCTAGCTGACACATGTCAAGTTTTGATGCATGCATGTTTAACAAGCAAGGCTCCAAGGTTGAACGCTCCTCAAGCAAGGTCTAATGCCCCTCCTTCAAAGGCCTCCAATGCTCCATCGCTCCCTCCTAAGTCATGTGTACCTTTGAGTCCACCCCACCTACATGAACACTCCTCAACCCAAGCATCCTCAAGTCAAGTACAAGCCTCCATGCAAGCAGCCAAGTGTTCCCATGCCATCTATGGCTCAACACCCTCCTCCAAGATGCCCAACACTCTTCCTCCATGGCAGGTTGTCCTCCTAAGCAATCAACCACCCTCCATGTGTTGGCTACATGAAGAAGTCACCAAGCTCCATAGGTCTAAAATGCTCCAAGGAAGAATGCCACAAAGGAATCAAGACAAGGCATAGAAGTGAATGAGCAAGCCAACCCCAATGTGTATGTCCATCATAGTACAACCAAGGGTCATCCATACACCATGCACCCCACATCACATGAAGCACCCCCAAGCATGGTGTAGAAACTTTAAGAGTAACCTTGAAAGCTAACACTCCCTCTTTACAAGGAAAGTGTTTTCACCAACACTAGTGTACTCCCTCTAAAACTCAATCAAACCTACCATCTACAAATCTAAACCTATAGCAATCTCAAAATCAACCACTAGCTCTTGGAAAACATGTGTGACCCAACCATCACACTCCTCCATCAAGGTAGCACACCTCACCTCCTCAAAATAATTGGAAGGCTCTCAAGTGGAAGAAGCCAATAAAATATGTCCACCCCTACTCTCACCTTGTCCACACCTACATTCAATTCTTCTCTAAGCTCTAAACCAGCTTCTAGAACAACAACCTCCTCACTCCCTTCAATCACTGAGGGAGATACCTGTGATCTAGAGGACCTCACATCCTCATCAAACTTCACATATTGGCTAACCATGGTCGCTCATTGTGCTAGAATGTAGAAATTGTAAGCTATCAAGGTCTCACTATATCCAACAAAAAAAGATACTATCACAACATCTTGAACCTCCAAAGAACATTGACCAACTGTGAACCTGAATGAAGATAACCCACGACCATCAACAACCAACCAAACTCCCATGGGCCAAAATCTTTAGGCACCACATCATGATTTGTTGTGAACAATTTGCAAGGATGATCAAATCTCCATACAAGACCAAGACAAGTGGTCAGATTTATCAAAACGAAAGATAAAAATATGCATACATATCATCTCATCAATCTTAAATACCAAGTTCATGGTAAAGGTAGCAACAACCAATAAAGGGTTATCATCAAATTGTGAACATGCCTCTCATGCACCTCAAAACCTACAGCAACTGATGCAACAACCTTAACAATGTCACCTCCCTCTTTCTAAGATAATCCTAAAGCAAGAGTAACATCAATGTTAACTTCTTTTTCTTGAGAGAATCCAACAACTTTGTTATTGTCCTCTTCACTACTCCCATTAGTTGTAAGCTTGGAATCAATCACTGATTTCACAATAGGTTTTGAACCTATCTCCATGACATCCCACCATACATGCTTTGCATATGCCCCCTCAAGGCTTGAAAATCCATCCAACATCCCACTAGAATGTACAAGTGCCATAGGATCAACAAATACCCTGTAAAGGCCACCATCTCACACACCTCTAGCCATAGTCTTCATACTAGGTAGACTACAATCACTGATAGTACAACGTCATCCTTTAAATGCAACCCTACACTGAAGATCTATCATACAAGGATATGAAAGAAGATTTTTCTTCAAACCAAGAATGAACAAACATAAATTAACTCCAAAACATCACCTGATGGCATTTGGAAGGAAATGGAGTCCAATCCTTTGATGGGATAAGTAACATCATCACCCAACTCCACACTCATTCCTCCCTCTTGTACTTGAAACTTGCTAAAGATTTTCTTGTCATCAATAATATGTCTCCATGCCCAACTATCCACATCAATGTTGCCAGAGCATGGAGTGGAGCAGGATCGTTTTAGGGAGCGGGAGCGTCATTTTCCAAAAATCCTCAGGAGTAGAGTGTCTATATATATATATATATATATATATATATATATATATATTGCATTTATATTAAAAAAATATGCAGAAAGCCAAATTAGTTACAAAATATACGAAAACATACATATTTGTAGATTAATATAGATAGAAATGGCATCCATACTACATCAATGATTAATCTTTCGAGCATCAACCATCTAGATTCTAGCAATTACAAACTTACAAACCAACATACAAACTTTTAAGCCATATAATAGAAAGTAGACCATCAACTTATGGAATGAAATCAATTATCCAACAACTGTCAACAATAACATGAGTCATGACCAAATAGTTATGTTTACAAAATAGGCCATTTGCACTTATGTATGAAGGCCAAAAGGTCCAAAACAATAAAGTTTAAACTGAGCTAGTTGCTAAATACTATGAATCTATCCTCTATGACATATAAAGTAATGAAAAAGAAGAAACAACTATCCCATCCTCCTTCCAACACCACAATTTTTGTGTGGACCTCCACGTGGTGGTAGTGGAGGAGCCTAAGAAGGATGAAACTGTGTAGAAGCAGATGTAGACGATCACGACAAAACTAAAGATGAAGCCCCTAGTGTTGTAGCTAGAGTCTTGGACATGGGGACCATGGTAGTGGATGGGGGTGGCATCTCAACATGATCATCATCATCCAAAAGAAAATTCTCCAATTGCTCTAAAAGAAACACTCCATCATCCAAATTATCCTCCTCTAGATTATTGTCCCAACGCTTAAAGTTTGTATCCATCGTTGCCCCCTCACAGTAATGGGACAACAATTGCAAGTTGTAATGAACATAAACCAAGTTCTCTGTCCGGTTCACATTCAACCTGTTTCTTTTGACACTATGGATGAAACTGTAGGTGCTTCAACACCTCTCTATAGGTGCTCCAACACCTCTCTGCAAAAGAAGTGTTCACCACCTGTGAAAGAACCTGTGTTGCCAAACGTTGCAGCTATGGGGTAGCACTGCCATGCATGTTCCACCACTCAAGAGAAGCCAGATTCCCTCGATCTCTAACTGCATGGTTGGTCCCAAAGGCACCATTGCTAAGGATTTGGTGGCTCAATTGTTTCCATATGTTATCACACTCCTCATCCGGGACCAATTTGTCTAATACTTTCATATAACCAACTGGAACCTTTGTATCTCGGTGTGGTCTTTTCTTGGATCCACCACCAGGTGTTGGTGATAAAAGCCATGATACATGATAGTATTTTGGTGTTAGCACATATGCTAAGGCATGTAGTGAAATATTTAGCATTTCACACTGTTTTTCCACCTCTACACGAATATGACTATACAAGGTGACATCTCTAGGCTCAACAATGTCTTTAATCTTCCTCGGCATGATATCCATTTGTTCATACACCTCCCCAATGATTGGCCGATCTGAATCTGCAAACCTAATCATGTGATAAATTGTCTTGGTGAATTGCAAAACGTATCGAACCTATGACCAAAATTGACTATCAAGAACTGTCTTCTTCACTGCATTAGCACCTTCTCTATCAATGCTCATATCATCCCATGCATCACTCATCACCATAGCACACGAAGCTTGTCTCACCTTCAATAGGCGCCTAAAGGTGAGGTAATAGCTAGCAAATCTAGTGTTTGCAATCTTAAGTAGCTGCAACCTAGAGTGAGTGTTGTAGAAGTAGTTGACCCTTGTATGCCTAGTGACAAATTTGATGAGTTTCTTCCCTCTCTTGTACAAGTGATTAATCCATCCACATTCTCTATGCTTGACAATATCATGCATCAAAAGGTTCAAGGTGTGCACCAAACACCCAGACCAAAAGATGTGTGGATGAACTCACTCAATGCTTTTACCTACTCCCATACAGTTTGTTGCTTTATCAATGATTACTTGAATCACATTAGAAGGACCAACATCATTAATGGTTTTCAATAGGAGCTCTGAAATGTTTTGAGAAGATGCAATGATTGAGGAGGAGTCACGTGCTACAAGAAACACTGCATTGGTAGAAAAAACACCAAGAACATTGATCAAATGTTGGTTTCTAACTTTTGTCCAATCATCTGATCCAATGGATACCCCAAAGTTCCCCCAATCATCTGTAAACTATGTTAGATCTCTTTGCATTTTTGCTCTTTCCATGTCTACTAACACAGTTATAGCTTTCTCATAGTTGGGGCTCTTGTATCCTTTAGGGGCTTCATTGATTTCCTTAACAAGATCATGCCAATAGAGGGAGCGAAGCACATTGAACGGGATACCACAAGCATAGAGAAACCGAACTACTTTTGCATCCACCTCATGCCTACCTCCTATATTAAGGAAATGTGCTATTGTTCTTCTAGATCTAGAGGTTTTAGAACCATGAGGAGATGGAGATGTGTTGCCACCAAACTTAGATGAGGCATTGGATTGAAGATATTTTTTTTTACCATGCTTTCTTTGTGCAACTTCCTCTATATTTATGTATTTTTGTCTCTCTTCCTTGGATATCTTAGGGAAAATGGCAATCCCAATGCCCCACTTATTGGAATCACTCTCCATTACACCAAAATGCCTCCTCACGTGGGTATATGAACCAGTATAAGGTTTTCCTTGATGACAATCACGATGACATACAAATTTAGTGGTTCCACCACCTCTACCCCCCTCAAGTTTTGTCACAAATCTCCACAGGGGTGTCAATGAAGTTTTGCCACCTTCATTGCCTTCTTCATCCTCTTCAAGCCCTTCATCATCATGACATTGTGGCTCATCATGAGTATGACCACTATCCTTTTCTTCCCTTTGATGCCTAGTCCCCACCAAGACCATGAGAATAAAAAAATGAATGATAAACCAAAAGAAGACCATTTTCCTCAAGTTTTAGATGAACAATTTGCAATAAAATGAGGGAGAATAAGGAATGGGAAAGAGTATGAGAAGAGAAAAAAACCATAAACAAAGTTAACCCAAGGAAGGGAGGGATTTGGGGTTTGGGCTTACCTCTTTAGCTCTTGAAAGTTGAAACTTGAGATAGATGGTTGCCTTTGTTCTCTCCTCCAAGCTCTCACAAATTTGCACTCTCCTTCAAGATCAAGCAAACATAGATGAAAGAATGAGAAAAAGAGAGGGGGGAGAGCTCCTTTATTCTCCTCTTCACTTTCCCCTAAACCCTAAACTTACCCTAGATCCCTACCTCCACTCAACAATTAGAAAAAAAAAGGTATTTTTCTCTTGTGCGTGGGAGCATTTGGGCGCTTTGAGGGAGCATGGTCGGAGCGTGGAGGGAGCACGCTCCCAAGCTCCTGGAGCATGGTGCTCCCGAAATGGAAGGGAGCATCTAAGAATGCTCAGGAGCGCGCTTCCGAGCTTAGGAGCCGGGGGGGCGCTCCCTGCAACATTGTTCCACACACCATCCAACACTTGACATAGTGTTAGAAGGCAAACAAGAGGCCATGGAGAAGGCATTCTCAAATAGGGATGATACCTCATCCACTCCTGCTATAGTACTTGCACTCTACAAGATGTTGCTACTTGGCCTTTCCCTTCTTCTTCAGACACTGGCTAGCATAATGTCCCAATTGGTGACACCTAAAACATTTCACCTTACTCAAATGTTTCTTTCTTGGACTTGAATCCTCCATCTTACACTTCTTGTATCCTTTCTTGCTTCCCTTCCTCATCCTCCCAATGAGGAATAGGTCTTCTACTTCCTCTTGTTGCACTGAATAGGACTTGTTATCCCCGATATCTAGGGATAACTAGGAGATCATGTCTCAAGGCCCACATGGTCCTAGACATGGAGTACTGAGAGCAGAAGCGACCTGAGCATGGTCCTGGAGGACCCATGTTCTTCTTCTCAGCCAGTTTTATCCTGTCAGCAGTACCAGCCTCCATCACTACCAGCCTGGGCTTGCATCAGAAAAGGTTCTTGCTCCATGAGGTAATTGGTCCGAGGTATCATGGTATGTGTCATATTTGATCATT
>JZKD02S1453119.1:0-10945 GCA_000966675.3 Picea glauca
AACTAGTTAGTACACCTTTGGCCAGCCATTTCAAATTAACTAAGGAAATGTGTCCCAAGACACAGGAGGAGATAAAATACATGTCCAGGGTCCCTTATTCATCAACAGTTGGCAGTTTGATGTATGCGATGGTTTGGCCAAGACCAGATATTTCACATGTAGTGGGAGTTGTGACAAAGTATATGAACAATCCAGGTAAAGAACATTGGGAGGAAGTAAAGTGGATTCCCAGGTATTTTAGAGGTACTGTTACTCATGCATTATGTTTTGGAGGTTCAAACACTATTCTAAAAGGATATGTTGATTCAGATATGGCAGGTGATAAAGATATAAAGAGGAGCACCACAAGGTATGTTTTTACTGTAGGTGGAACAAAAATAAGTTGGATTTCAAAAATGCAAAAGGTTGTTTCACTTTCAACAACAGAAGCATAGTATGTTGTTGCTACAGAGGCTAGTAAAGAAATGATTTGGTTATAGAGGTTTATGGAGGAATTGGGAAAGAAGAAGGAGAATAGCTGGTTGTATTGTGATAGTGAGAGTTTCATTCATATTGCAAAGAACTCAACCTTCCATTCAAAGGATAAGAATATACAAATCAGGTACCATTTCATACGACCCGTCTTGGAATATGGACATTTGAAGTTGGAAAAGATACACACTAGATAGAATCTTGCAGACATGTTAACTAAGGGAGTAACCAGGGAGAATTTGAGTTCCTACTCAGTTTCAGTTGGTATTCAAGCATGAATATGAAGATGAGAAATTTTCCAAGTCCAAGAAAGTTCATAGTCGAGAAGATACAATAGCGGTGGAGTTGTTGAGATTAGTCTCCAAGTGGGAGATTGTTGGTTGTGGATCCTGATTATCTTCCTGATTCAGAGGTATTTGTTTTCAGCTGTGTTTATACCCCATGAATATTTTACACCCTAGAAGAATGTACACTTCTCCAAGTTGGGGATTGCAAAGGAGGTTTATCCCCTCTGTGGGGTCCGGGGGCGAAGCCCCCGAAGGAAAAATTGCCTTGTAAATGTATATTGTAATTTCTTTGTAAATATGGACCGTTCATTATAAGGTCATAGATCTGATGGTAGAAATTATGTTAGGGTTTGTTTTCCTTGAAGGAAACCCTCTTTTATGAGGGAAATGTATTTTGGCTATGTATCATTGTGAATATTGTATTATGAGAGAGGAGACTATGAGAGAAAGAAGAGGGAGTTACATTGGGTGTGTTGTAGGTTGTATCCCTTCATTTGCTGGATAATAATAAAGGAAGGACCTGGCAATTTATATGGTGAACGTATCCCACACTGGGTGAACCACGTATATTCCTATCTCTATTGTATTGTGTATCTTCTGTGTTATATTTTTGCATTTGTTTTATTTTATTTCTCCATGATCCAGTTTTTCTAACACCCTACACAAGGTATGTCATCCAACTACGAGAATCAACCAATGATGTATAATCAAGCGCAAAATATTTTAACTAGCCAGGGACACCATGGTTTCTACCAAAACCCTGACCAACAGAAAAAAAATTCATGGCAACCCGGTGCCAGTCAAAATCCAGGCCCTTCTTTTCCTTTGAATCCACCACAACCTAGACTACCTTTCTTGGAAACTCTGCATTTTCCATACTTTTCGAGGGTGTTTAACGGACCAATTTGTCATGATCCACATTGGCCTCCCATGCCGACTAAGTTTCCCTCATACATCCCTAATTTTTAAGAAAATACTGGTGAAGATCCAGGTTATCATGTTATGACATTTCATTTATGGTGCTCATCCAACTTGTTAAAGGACGACTCCATTCAGTTGCGTTTGTTTCAATGCACTCTTATAGGGGGTGTTGCGAAGTGGTATATCACGATCGATAGCTTGAATTATGTTTACTTTATTGACCTAGATATGGATTTGTTAAACCATTTCCAGTTACCAGTAAGATATGATTCTGACACCGAGTTGTTGGCAAACTTTGAGAAAATAAAATTCATCCATATCTCAGATCACATCCGAGAATAATGTCTACGAAAGAGATTGATCAAAGTTAAGGTCTCTCGTGCATTTTTTATTGAGTGGTTCCTAAATTCCTTGGTTCCTCATATATCCAAAGACGTCAGGACATCTGGGGTTTTTTTCGAAGAAGAGGCTATCATGAGAGCCCAAAAATTGGAGTTTATTTACTCTCAATCTGGTATGTTGTACGAGATCCTGTTGGATGCACCACGATCAAATTTTGACAAGACCAAAAAAAATTATGGGCCTCACGCCGATAGAATAGTATGCTCAACTGATGCGGGAGCATCGTCAACTGCAAGTGAGTGCGAGGCAGTGCCAACGCATTTTGGTAAACGGTTAAAAGTGTTTAAATTGTTTTGAAGAAGGATGCGCCAAAACTTAAAGACAATAGTTAAGAAAGAGCGTACTTGCAGATTGTAATTAGACCTTGAGTGATATTCTCTCATCTGAAGTAGATAGAGGCATTTACATATAATAAATGTAAGTAAGTAGCCTTGAATTATAGATTAGACAGTTTTAGGAGCAGAGGGAAAATCGACTATAGACACCCTTGTCTTGTATCGTTTGGAACAATTATCAATTGTCAATTTGGAGCATAGAAAACAAAGAGGAGAAGAAGCAGAGAACTGTAGTTGAAAACACCTATGTACAGAAGTCCTAAATTAATACATGAAGCTTTGATTCAGACTTATGGTGTTGTGATATTCTCTATGTATGCATGTTGAATGTTATGCTTAGTCTTTTTTTACTCTTTCTGCCATGCATTTGTTGTTATGCTATGTATGTATGATTTTCTTGTTGAATGTCTGAAATCTAAAGAGAGAAAGAGTAAGGAATGAGTTTCAATTGTTTCTCTATCTGAGCAAGAGTTTTTCCTGCAAGGAGTGCAGCAAAATTGTTCGCAAGGTGTGTGTTGACAGAAGTTAGAGTCCATCTCTGAAAGCTCAGGAGGGATAACAGTTGTTCTCATTCTCAAGTGCAAGTTAAGAACAAGAGTTGTGCAAGGTGTGCGCAGGCCGAGTAAAGTCTCAGAGCTTACAACCTGAGGAATTTGTAGGAATATTGTTGTTGCAGGGAGTGCACAAAGTCGAAGAGGTTCAAATATTAGAGCGTATTTGAAGAAGTGCCACAAGGAGTGTCCGCAGGAGTTACCCAAAGAGTACTTGAGGATTTTCAAGCAAGCTCAGGAGGGATAGAGTCTTCAAAGTTATCGAAGAAAGGCTCAAGAGGGCTAGTGCCTTGAAGCGTTGAAAAGGAGGCGTAGCGAAGTTGGTTTGCAGGTGGACAAGTTCCAGGAAGGAATACCTTGTTCATTTCACAGGAGTTGACAAGGAGGTATTGGATAGTCGTAATTCTCTGAGGGGAATTCACGAAGTTCCAAGAGCCGTTAGATCATGCAGAGGAGAAGGGGAGTTACGATAAGCCTATTTTCAAGTTTAAGTTCAATGGAAATAGAGCCGTAGGATCCAATTTAGTAAGGGTCGTTGGATCACTCGTGAATTCTCATTTCGCAGATTCGCGAGTTAAAGGACCGAGAACCTTGCACCAAGATTCGTGAAATCACGAAGTGCGAAATGCCAAAAGGGCGAGAAGTTTTGTTGTGTGGCCAGCATTAATAGTGAGTCAGAATTCACCATTTCGACATTTTGGAGGATAGGAGCTTGAGATATTTGTTCCGGGATTCCCAAAATTGCGAGACGCGATATAAGTACTGGGAAAGGATGTCGTCAACTGTTTCGGCGGATCGACATTTTGGGTTTCGACAGTTGGAGAGTCGAGGATTTTGTCCTAAAAGTCCTGAAGTCACGAGTTGCGATAAGGAGTATCGAGGAGTTCGGGACCTCAACACTTCGGGTGTCGGGATACAAAGAAGGTAGCGCTTGGGGGAGCGAAGTTGCAAAGTGTCGAAGTTTGGCACGAGAGACACGTGACAGAACCACGAGGTGGGCCCGTGTGATAGACAGGCAGACACGTATCGACTAGCGGAAGGAGTCGGCATTCCGTTGACTTCTCGCATCTCAGTAACTCATGAGGTAAGAGCACGAGAGCTCGGCGTCGAAACTCATGAAGCGGCGAGTAGCGAGAGGTGTTAGTGTTAAGCCTATCTGGTGGTCACACAGAGAGGGCACTGACAAAAGGGAGCTATACCCATTTCGCAATCTAGGGTATCGCGAGATTGGGAAGGAAGATTCAGGGGCTTTGAATCGCGAACTCGCGATATTGGGAGTAGCAACAAGCACCTTTGGAATAGGCCTTAGTCGTAGCACTGTGGTCGCTCGAAGAAGGTGGAGCTCGCACCTAGTGTTGTTCGCATAGGGGAGTTGTCGGAAGGACCTATGGATCGATAAACGAAGATTCCAACCAGGAATCGAAATAGCCATTCAGCTCAAGGGGAAATCGAATGATCCTGTAGTGGACCTTGACCCAAGGGCCGAAAAAAGGTCAAGGGGTCTGCGTCAAGTGGTATCAGAGAATAGAAAGATTTCTTTGCTTTTCGTAGCAGGGAAAAGAAAGATTCACCATGCCACCGAGAAGAAGAGATAGGCAAACACTCGATCCGCCAGAGGAGAGGGAAATGCCAGAAGAAAGGGGTAGGTAGGTGCCAAATCCATCCATGGAAAGAGATATGCATAACATACGGATGAGACTCATGGACATGGAAATAAAATAGAGGCACACAGCTGGTGCTGGAGATGTCAGTGAATATGAAAGTGAAGATGAAGCTGGACATGAAGGAGAAGAAGTTGCGGTAGAAGATGCAACAAATGAACGCCTGATTAAGGATGTTGCAAGGATAAGTGCCAGGGAAAAAATGGACATTCCAGTATATGAGGGAAACCTGGATGTTGAAGAGCTTCTAGACTGGATTATGGCTCTGGACACATATTTTGACTATGAAGATGTCAAGGAAGACAAAAAGGTCAAACATGATGTCACAAGATTGAAAGGACATGCAGCATTGTGGTGGGATGAACTACAAGATGATAGACGCTGCAAAGGCAAGCAGAAAATCAAGAGTTGGGATAGAATGATTGTGAAGATGAAAGAAAAATTCATACCCAGGGATTACCAAATCACACTATTTCGGAGAATGCAGAATTTGAGACAAAAGCTGATGTCAGTGAAGGAATACACTGAAGAGTTATACAGGTTGAACATTAGGGCAGGTCATCACGAAAGTGATGATGAGAAGGTTGCCAGGTATATGAATGGCCTGAGATACGACATTCAGGATGAGGTGAGCATGATGACCATTCAGATGGTGGAAGATTCTTATCAAATGGATCTAAAGGGTGAAGAGAAGCTAAGCCGAAAGAAAAGTCAGAGAGGTTGAGGCAGAAGTCATCCCAGAAGAAAAACAATTGTCCAAAATAGGAATCAGAAGCCTAAGGAGGAATGGAAGAAACCTCAACCTCAAACTGAGAGAGGTGGAGGCTCACAGAGAGGGAAGTATACTGAATAGAGAGGACAGTATGCTTATAACAACACTTTTCCTCGCATTAGAGGAAGAGGAAGGGGTAGAGGTGGATTAATAAAATGCTTCACATGCGGAAAGAATGGACACAAATCTTATGAATGTCTAGATAAGAAGAAAGAAGGTGGTGAGACTCACATTTTCGAAGCATAAAGGCAGAATGTTGAGGCAGAGGATGCTGAAGGCGGAAGATCACTGGTGATGAGGAAAGATCTCTTAACGCTAGAAGAGGAGGCGGAGAATCCAGTGCAAAGGAACAGTCTTTTTCGGACTGCTTTCAAGACCAAGGACAGGGTATGCAAAGTCATCGTGGATAGTGGTAGCACAAATAATCTCGTTTCTACAGAGATGGTAGAAAAGATGGAGCTAGAGACTATTGAGCATCCAAGTCCATACAGAGTTTCATGGCTACAAAAAGGACATCAGGTAAATGTCACTAGACAATGTTTAGTTGAATTTAAAATAGGAGGATATAATGATAAGATATTGTGTGATGTCATTCCCATGGATGTTTGTCATCTATTGCTGGGTAGACCATGGAAATATGATAGGAATGTGGTTTGTGATGGGAGAAAGAACAAATACACCTTAGAGAAGAATGGGAGAACTCACATGTTGTTTCCGATTAAGGACAAAGAGGTGAAACCTGAAGTAAGCAAAATTGTACTTCTCATGAGCGGGAAGGAACTTCTTAAGGAGGTTAAGAAGAAGGAAGATCCACAATTCATCGTGGTCAAGAAACCTAGAATTTTTTTGACCAACACAAGAGTGGATTATTTACCAAAGGAAACCCAATAGCTACTGGAGGAATTTGTTGATATCGTAGTGGATGAACTACCTCATTCATTGCCACCTATTATAAGTATAAGTCATCACATTGATCTTATACCTGGAGATAGTTTACCAAACAAAGTAGCATACAGATTGACACTGCAGGAGAATGAAGAGGTCAAAAGGTAGGTCCAAGATTTAATGGACAAAGGGTTGATTAGAGAAATCTTGAGTCCATGTGTTTTTCTGACAGTACTCAGTCCAAAGAAAGATGGAGGCTGGAGGATGTGTACAGACTCAAGGGAAATTAACAAGATTACCATCAGATACAGATTCCCATTGCCAAGAATGGATGATTTGATGGATTGCTTGAGTGGAGTGAAATTTTTTTCGAAGATTGATTTGAAAAGTGGATATCATCATATTTGTATGAGAGAAGGCGATAAATGGAAGACAACCTTCAATACTAACGAAGAGTTGTATGAATGGATTGTTATGTCGTTTGGCTTAACAAACGCACTGAGCACTTTTATGAGATTGATGAATGAAGTCCTGAAGGATTTCATCAGAAAATTTGTCATTGTGTATCTTGATGACATACTGATTTTCAGTAAAATAGAGGCAGAGCATCTGAAACATCTGGCTACAGTGATGCAGAGGCTACAGCAAGAGAAGTTGCTGATAAATATGAAGAAATCCTCATTCATGAAGACAGAGCTCATTTATTTGGGTTTTTTTATTTCTGTAGATAAGTTGAGGATGGATCCAGATAAAGTGGAGATGATTAAGAATTGGCCATCGACAAAGAGTATCTTTGAAGTTTGAATTTTTCATGGATTGGCTAGTTTCTACAGGAAGTTCATTAGGAATTTCAGTGGAATTAGTGCACCAATGATGGACACATTGAAGAAAAGACATAAATCTTTTCACTGGACAGAAGAGGCTGAGAAAAGCTTCAATTTGTTGAAAAGGAAAATCACAGAACAACCAATTCTAGTGTTGCCTAATTTCAAAAAGACATTTCAAGTAAAATGTGATGCAAGTGGATTTGTAATAGGGGCAGTATTGAGTCAAGAATACAAATCGATAGCATACTTCAGTGAGACGTTGAATGAAGCCAAAATGAAGTACTCCACTTATGATAAAGAGTTTTATGCGGTCATACAGACACTGAAGAAGTGGAGGCACTACTTGATCCCTAAGGAGTTTGTCTTATATAGTGACAATCATGCTTTGCAATTTGTGACTCAATAGGAGAAGTTGAATCAAAGACATGTTAAATGGGTTGAATACATGTAGGATTTTACTTTTGTAATTAAACATATTTCTGGAACTGCTAACAAAGTTGTTGATGCTTTGAGCAGGAAGTGTTTTCTTATGCAGGAGTTCCGAGTCAAAACGTTGGGTTTTGATGATCTCAGGAACATGTACAGAGATGATCCAGACTTCAAAGAAGCGTATGAAGCAGCTGAGAATCCAATTCTCAGGGACAAAAGTTAATGGACAGAATACATGATCTAGGAAGGATTATTGTTTAAGGGTAATCAAATTTGTATTCCAAAATGCTCCATGAGAGAGAATTTGTTGAAGGAGAAACACAGTGGAGGATTGGCCAGACATTTCGATCATGAAAAGACGTTCTCAAAGTTAAATGAGTCATATTTTTGTCCAGGAATAAGAACAGACGTCAAAATATTCGTGGACAGATGTAGAATTTGTCAGCATTCAAGAGGAAAGAGGCATAATGCAGGCTTATATCAACTGTTACCCATACCTGAGAGGCCATGGGATGCAGTAAGCATGGACTTCATATTGGGGCTACCGAGAACACAAAGAGGGTTCGACTCAATCTTTGTAGTGGTGGACCGATTTTCTAAGATGACACACTTCATACCGTGTCAGAAAACTAGTGACGCAACTCACATTGCTAATCTTTTTTTCAAAGAATTCATTTGACTTCACGGCTTACCAAGGAGCATAGTTTCGGATTGAAACACCAATTTCGTGGGACACTTCTAGAGAACCCTATGGAAAAAGTTGGGAACAAACTTGTCGTTCAATTCAGCTTATCATCCTTATATAGATGGACAGATAGAAGTTATGAATAGAAGTTTGGGAGACCTGCTGAGAAGTTTGGTGACAGAGCATCACAGTCAGTGGGATAATGTTTTACCACAGGCAGAATTTGCATATAATGATTCAATCAACAGAAGCACGGGGCAGATTCCATTTCAAATAGTTTATGGCATGAA
This sequence comes from Picea glauca, assembly GCA_000966675.3. Taxonomy (NCBI): domain Eukaryota; kingdom Viridiplantae; phylum Streptophyta; class Pinopsida; order Pinales; family Pinaceae; genus Picea; species Picea glauca. Next base: position 8,517 of record JZKD02S1453119.1, read on the forward strand.
ACCAAGAGGAGTTTCTGAATTGGGGGATTCAGAACAGAATGCAACTAGGAGTGCTAGCGCAGAGGGTTTTGCGGAAGCGATGAAGGAACTTCACAGCCAAGTTAAGGAGTGATTGCAGAACTCGAGCTAAGAGTATAAGAGAAGAGTATACCAACACAAGAGAGAACTTCAGTTTGAAGTTGGTGATTTGATCCTTGCACACTTGAGGAAGGAAAGGTTCCCAAGGGGGACATATAATAAATTGTAAATGAAGAAAATTGGGCCGTGCAAGATCATAAAGAAATTTGGGACGAATCCTTATGAGATTGAATTACCCGAGGGGATCAGAATTTCTTCGATATTCAATGTCTTAGATTTGTACCCATATAAAGATGAAGAGGCAGAAGCAGAAAATGAACAACCAGAGGTTCAATGGGCCAAACAGATGCTAGTTGCAGAGAAACAATAGATGGAAAGCATACTGGACAAAAGAGTTAGTAAGAGGACCAAACAAAAGAAATATTTTGAATACTTGGTTAAGTGGAAGGGACATCTAGTTGAAGACGCCAGCTGGGAAAATGAAGCTGAAATCCAGAAGCATGGACAGATTGTGCAAGAGCTCATGGACAGGAGTCCATGAAAATTTTCAAGTGAGGGAGTATGATGCAGGAGCATCGTCAGCCGCAAGCGAGCGTGAGGCAGCACCAATGCATTTTGGCACATGGTTAAAAGTGTTTAAATTGTTTTGAGGAAGGATGCGCCAAAACTTAAAGACAATAGTTAAGAAAGAGCGTACTTGCAAATTGTAATCAGACCTTGAGCGAACTACTCTCGTCTGAAGTAGGTAGAGGCATTTATGTATAATAAATGCAAGTAGGTAGCCTTGAATTCCAGATTAGTCAGTTTTAGGAGCAAGGGGAAAACCGACTATAGACACCCTCGTCTTGTATCATTTGGAACAATTATCAATTGTCAATTTGGATCATAGAGCACAGAGAGGAGAAGAAGAAGAGAACTGTAGTTGAAAACACCTATGTACAGAAGTCCTGAATTAATACATGAAGCTTTGATTCAGACTTATGGTGTTGTGATATTCTCTGTGTATGCATGTTGAATGTTATTCTTAGTGTTGTTTTACTCTTTCTGCCATGCATTTACTGTTATGCTATGTATGTATGATTTTCTTGTTGAATGTCTTAAATCTGAAGAGAGGAAGAGTAAGGAATGAGTTTCAATTGTTTCTCTGTCTGAGTAAGATTTTTTCCTGTAAGGAGTGTAGAGAAATTTTCCGAAAGGTGTGCATTGACAAAAGTCAGAGTTCGTCTCTAAAATCTCAGGAGGGATGACATTTGTTCTCATTCTCATAGAAGTGTAAGTTAATAACAAGAGTCGTGCAAGGTGTGCGCAGGCTGAGTAGAGTCTTAGAGCTTACAACCTGAGGAATTTGTTGGAAGACTATTGTTGCAAGGAGTGCACAGAGTCGAAGAGGTTCAAATACTAGAGAGTATTTGAAGAAGTGCCACAAGGAGTGCGCGCAGGAGTTACCCGCAGAGTACTTGAGGATTTTCAAGCAAGCTCAGGAGGGAGAGAGTCTTCAAAGTTATCGAAGAAAGGCTCAAGAGGGCTAGTGCCTTGAAGTGTTGAAAAGGAGGCGCAGCGAAGTTGGTTTGCAAGTGGACAAGTTCCAGGAAGGAATACCTTGTTCATTTCACAGGAGTTGACAAGGAGGTATTGGACAGTCGAAATTCTCCGAGAGTAATTCGCGAAGTTCCAAGAGTCATCAGATCATGCAGAGGAGCAGGGGAGTTACAATAAGCCTATTTTCAAGTTTAAGTTCAAGAGAAATAGAGACGTAGGATCCAAGTCAGTAAGGTTCGTTGGATCACTCGCGAATTCTCATTTCGCAGATTCGCGAGTTGAAGGACCGAGAACCTTGCACCAATATTTGTGAAATTGCGAAGTGTGAAGTCTCGACAGGGCGAGAAGTTGCATTGTGGTGCCATCATTAATAACGATTCAGAATTTGCCATTTTGGCATTTCAGAGGATAGGAGCTCAAGATATCTGTTCCGGGATTCCCAAAATTGCGAGACGTGATATAAGCATGGGGAAAGGACATCATCAACCGTTTCAGCGGCTTGGCATTTTGGGTTTTGGCATTGTGAGAGTCAATGCTTTTAGCCCGAAATTCCTGAAGTCGCGAGTTGTGATAAGGAGTATCGAGGAGTTCTGGACCTGAACACGTCGGGTGTCGAGATACAAAGAAGACAATGCATGGGGGAGCGAAGTCTCAAAGTGCTGAAGCTAGGCAAGAGAGACATGTGAAAAAACCACGCGGTGGGCCCGTGTGATAGACAGGCGAACACGCGTCGACTAGCAGAAGGAGTCAGTATTCCCTTGACTTCTCACGTCTCGGTAACTTGTGAGGTAAGAGAACGAGAGCTCGATGTC